>PISX010014967.1:0-51145 GCA_004024625.1 Mellivora capensis | reverse complement strand
TTGGTTAGATTTTGGTTCTTTTATTTCTCCAGAAAGGGCTTTTATATCTCCAGAGAGGGTTTCTCTGATATCTTCCATGCCTTTTTCGAGCCCGGCTAGAACCTTGAGAATCGTCATTCTGAACTCTAGATCTGACATATTACCATGTCTGTATTGATTTGGTCCCTAGGCTTCGGTACTGCCTCTTGTTCTTTTTTTTGTGGTGATTTTTTCCGCCTTGTCATTTTTTCCAGATAAGAGTATATGAAGGAGCAAATAAAATACTAGAAGGATGGCAAAGACTCCAGGAAAATGCACTTTAACCAAATCAGAAGAGACCCCAAATTGTGGGGGGAAGAAAGGGGATAAAAAGAAGTTCAGGAAAAAAAATTAAAAAAAAGAAAACAAATAAAGAAAAAATGTGAAAAAGAAAAAAAATATATATATATATTAGACTGGTGGCTACTACAGGGTCACCCACTTAGTTTTGGGGTATTTTGGTCTCTTAGAAGAAACTACCTCCCAAAGTTTTAAAGAATGAAAAACGTATAGAAGGATAAACACAATGAAGGGATGGAATATGTCTATAAGGATGAAAAAAAAAATTTTTTTAATTTCTAAAAAAAGGAGTTGATAAAGTAAGTTAGTTGGGAGAATAAAGAGAAAGAAAGTGGAAAAGTGGAGAGAATTTGCTCAGGCTGGAGACTAGAACAAGGCCGGAGCTAGATTTAGGGTATATTTTGATCTACTAGAGGAAGTTGTACCCCAAATTTTTTAGAAGGAAAAAAACCCTATGTGTATACAAAAAATAAAGTTAAATACTATGAAGGATAAAATATGACTATAATAATGAAGGTTCAAAAAAGATTATTATTTTTTTTGAAAGGTATTGTTAAGATAAACTAGTTAAAAAACATTAAAAAAGAAAAGGGTAAAAGTTAAAAAAAACTTAGCAAAAGAAAAAAAATAAAATTAAAGAAAAAATTAAATTAACTGTAAGACTAATGGGGAGAAAGCCATGAATTCCGTGCTTTGCTTTCTCCTCCTCTGGAATTCCGCTGCTCTCCTTGGTAAGTGAACTTGGTCTTGGCTGGATTTCTTGTTGATCTTCTGGGGGAGGGGCCTGTTGTAGTGATTCTCAAGTGTCTTTGCCCGAGGCAGAGCTGCACTGCCCTTACCAGGGGCCGGGCTGAGTAATCCGCTCGGTTTCGCTTTTGGGAGCTTTTGTTCCCTGAGCACTTTCCGTAGAGTTCCAGAGGACGGGAATGAAAATGGCGGCCTCCTAGTCTCCGGCCCGGAGGAGCCGAGAGTTCGGGGCCCCACTGCTTAGTGCGCCCTCAGAGAAAAGCCCCAGCTACTCCCATCTCCCTCGCCTCTGGCCGCGCTCCGAGCTCACCCAGCCTGCGACCGGTTCAAGGTAACCCCGAGCTGAGAGCTCACTCCTCGGTTCTGTCTCTGTAGCCGGCTTCCCCGCTCCGATACCTGCTAGCTCTGCGACACTCAGACACCCCCGATCCTTCTGTGACCCTGCGGGACCTGGGGCCACGCTGACCCCGCGTGGGCTTCACCCCGGTTTAGCCTCTGGAGCGATGTCCCTCCGTGGAGCAGACTTTTAAAAGTCCCGATTTAGTGCTCCGTTGCTCCGCCGCTTGCCAGGAGCCGGCCCCTCCCCCGTGGTCTATCCTCCCGTCGCTTTCGATTCACTTCTCCCCCAGTCCTACCTTCCAGAAAGTGGCCGATTTTCTGTTTCCAGAATTGCTGTTCTTCCTCTCTTCGATCTCCCGTTGGATTTGTAGGTGTTCGCAATGGTTTGATAAGCTATCTAGCTGATCTCCTGCTACCTGATGTAGTCTCAGCCGCTACTTCCCCGCCGTCTTGACTGCTCCCCCTACATAGTCTTTTTCTTTAAGCAAGACTAAGAAGTCTAGGGATAAAATTGGTTAATGTCCTTCACAGCAATAAATCATAAACTTCAGAGTCATCTTTGCTACCAGACAGAAATCACTGTATCATATATAATTTTACCATATATAACTTCACAGTCTGAGCTCTTAGTTCATAGGTAATAAGTAGAAAAATCAAGCAATGGTATATTCACGTAGGAAAATAAATCATCCTTGGGCGGGCCTGTTAAACCCTCAACATGCCATTGAAAGGACTCGGTCATATTTTTGGATAGGTTTTAGATATGTTATGGATATTTTTTCTTAGGCTCAGATATCCCCTGAGTTCACATTTCTAGAGCCAATATATGCATGAAATCCCTAAGTGTTCCCCTTTGCCCTCTCTCCACCTCTGAATGGCTGGTGCATTCCTAACCTTCAGATGTTGGCTCAAAACTCAACCACTCAGAGAAGCCTTCCAAGCTCCATTGTTCGTACATGCATTCCTGTGCTTCGAATCCACCTTATCAGTCTTCCTAGTGGCACCTATCATCATCCTAATCATGTTTATTTGTTTATGTGGTTACTGTTGTGCAAATACCAAGGTCTGAAGGAAAGGAAGTGGCCTAATTCACCTCTATCTCCTCAGCCCCTAAAAGAGGGCTTGCTTACAGTTGGTGCTTAATAAATATCTGCTTAATGGACAGAAGCATGGGTGGATGGATATGTATATATACATCCTGTATATACATTAACTAGATACTATGGAAGACATTCTGCCAAGTTTGTGCTATTTGGTCTGCCCTTTTAAAGGCTCTAAGAAAAAGAGTCCTCTCATCTACTTATTCTTACCCTCACGTACAGTGACAGTACTGATTATTAGTGTCATCACATCACCTTTGACCTGTGACACTTTCTTTCAAGGGAAGTCTAAAGTCATTGTGGAAGCTTTCTTTCCTTATTGTCAGTGTCTTAAAAAATCCCCAAATGCAATCCATTTATCATTATATTTTTCCCATCCCCCGTAGTTTTTCTATCAAATTAAACACATTTTTCCCTCTACCAGTCTCAGGGTTGCAAGGGAAAAAAAAAAAAAAAAGGAAGGGAAGAGTCTGGATGAGGAGGAAACCAACAGGGAAAGACTCGAGGGAGGGGCTGAAATGAAAGTCACAGAAAGAAGAAACAGTGTCTTGGTCTCACCTGGCTCTCATAGCAGAGCTCTTGGAGGATAAGGGAGCCTAAATTCTTGGAAAAGAAATGGGAAGGAAAGCAGCCTGGTAGACTTTCCAAAAACCGGGTCTCTTTCATTTCACTGGTATAGTTCATGGTCAGGTACATTACTTCAAATCATCTCTGAAATAGCAGGGTCTGAGTCTCCTATTAGGAATGATGAATGTTACCTCTAAGCCATGAGATTTGGAGAGGAGGTGGGAGAATGGTGGGGTGGGTGAGACAAGCAGGATTTAATTAAGTGCTGGAGTGGCTGAGAAAAGAAAGGGCTATTCTCTGTTCTAATTCTCAGAACCTTTTCTGTAATTTACTTATCTTTTTTTCTTCTCCTTTCCTTTTCCCTGACAATTAAACATCTATCCAAATATTATTGTTGTTGACCACCTGCATGCCTGGTTGCACTGTCATTTAAAACATTTTATGACAGCTATCCCTTGAAAGAGTAAAATCACTAAACGGACTTGTCAGAAAGCATTACCTCCAGCTCATCTCCCCTGCAGACTAAGCTGGCTTTCTTCATAAGCACTCTTGCAAATCACTCACCCCTGCCACTCCCAGTAATGAGACCTACTCTTGAAAGCATACAATGTATCAAACTGCAGCAGACATTATGACAGGACAATCTATGATTTAGAACAATGTTGTCAAACTTAAGCATGCATCAGAATCTCATGGAGGGCTTGTTAAAACAGAATTCTGGGCCCCAACCCCAGAGTTTTTGATTCAGTAGGTCTGGGGTAAAGCCTGAGAATTTGCATTTCTCACAACTTCTTAGGGGGTGCTGATGCTGCTGGTCCAGAGTTCACATGTAGAGAATCACTGATATTGAAGAAATAGTCAAGAGACAACCTCACCATCCTCAAGTCACCCATCTCCACCTTAAAAACTGCTCTATATCTGCATTCATTGTTTCCTTCTTTCCAAAACTAGATTATTCCTCTGCACACTTCACTTTAGTTCCTTGCAATACTCAAAGGCTCTTCCACGGGTGGTCATTGATACAAAGCCAGGAGGAAGCATTGAGATCCTGTAGTCTCTCAATCAGGATTCCTCAGCTTCAACACTACTGACATTTGAGCCAGATCATTCTTTGCCTCAGGGGGCTGTCCCATGCTTTGGAGAACATTTAGCAGCATCCTTGGCCTGCACTAACTAGATGGCAGTAACACACACCCATACCCCAAGTTGTGACAACCAGGGCACCTGGGTGGCTCAGTGGGTTAAAGCCTCTGCCTTCGGCTCAGGACATGATCTCAGGGTCCTGGGATCGAACCCCGCATCAGGCTCTTTGCTGAGCAGGGAGCCTGCTTCCCTCTCTTGCTCTGCCTACTTGTGATATCTCTCTGTCAAATAAATAAATAAAGTCTTTAAAAAAAAAATCCAAGCTGTGACAACCAAAACTATCTCAATATTGCCAAATTTCCCCCTGGGAGCAAAATTGCCTGTAGTGGAGAACTACTCCAGTCAAATGTATTTCTAATCACTCCCTCTCTGTTGGGGTTTAAGAGTGAAAATTCATGGCATCCCTTCCTGAGTTTGGTCCAGTTGAGAAATAAAGATGGAATTCAACAACCTGGAGATTAAACTGTCATTTCATTGCTGTGAAAGCAAGGAATGCTTCCTCTGGGTGAGGTTTGGGTTATGACTAACAATAGCTGAGGAAGCCCACAGTTAATCTTAGGATGGGCAGAAAATAACTGCATCAGTGCCAGGTGACGCTAAAGTAGCATAGCTAAGGCAGGGGTTCTTAACCCTGGGCACATACGGGAATCACCTGGGGAGCTTTAAAAATGATTGATTCATAGACCCAGCTCAGATCAATTAAATAATTTCTAGGCATGAAGCCAAACCATCCGCAATTTTGATAGGCAGCCAGAATGATTCTAATGTGCACACCCAGTGGAAAGCCACTGGTCAACTCAATAGACTGTGAAGATTGAGCCCCTTGTTGGATTTCTCTGATGGGTACTAAGGAGGCAGCAGTCTGATGCAAGAACTCCCAGCAAATTTCTTAAGACCCAATTAGTCTTCAGAATTCTGCTGACATGTACATTATGTAAACTTACTAGAAAGAATACAAAATATTTACAGGCTTCAGAGTAGGCTTCCTGGGAGAACATAGCATCTAATTCCAGGTCTTGAAGGTATGTAAGAAGGCCTAGGAGCGTGATTAATAGACTCAGTGCTGCCACATTTTAACATGTTGGGACAGAGGTCCCAGGGCATGATAAGAGATGGCAAAGCTATGTCCACAATAGTCAAACTGTGGAAGGAGCCAAGATTCCCTCCAACAGATGAATGGATAAAGAAGATATGGTTCATATATACAGTGGAATATGACTCAGCCATCAGAAAGGATGAATACCCACCATTTGCATCAACATGGATGGAACTGGAGGGGATTCCACTAAGTGAAATAAGTCAGGCAGAGAAAGACAATCATTATATGGTTTCACTTATTTGTGGAACACAAGGGATAGCATGGAGGACATTGGAAGAAGGAAGGGGAAAGTGAAGGGTGGGGGAATCAGAGGGGAATATGAACCATGAAAGACTATGGGAAACAAACTGAGGATTTCATAGGGGAGAGGATGGGGAGGTGGGGTGACTGAGTGATGGATGTTAAGGAGGGCACATATTGCATGGAGCACTGGGTGTTATACGCAAACAACGAATCATGGAACATGACACCAAAAACTAATGAAGTACCATATGGTGACGAACATAACATAGTAAAATTTTAAAAAGAGAGAGACAAAGCTACTGAAGTAAACAGCACCTTGTGGGTCATGCTAAGGAGTTTATATTTTTATCCTGAGAGCAATAGGAGGTATTGAGGGTTCTATGCAGTAGAGTGATTTGGTCATGTTTGAATTCTTCGGATTAGTATTCTGCTTTTTTTGTGGAATTTGGATTGAATGAGGGTGTGGCTAGAAGCAGATGATCTGGTGAGAAGTCATAGTAGTACTCCAAGTAAGATGACCAGAACTTGGTACCAGAGTGGCTATTGGATAGAAAGAGAAGAGGAATGCCTCAGGAATTCATCCCTAATTCCTCTCTTGGCCACATGGATAGAAAATGTCACCATTCCTTAAGATCAGAACATTGAAGGAGCAGGAGTTTTGGGGTGGGAATGATGAGTTCAGTTTTGTACTTCCTAAGTTTAAGGTGTGTATAGGCCATCAAGTGGGCTATTGGCCCAGGATTGTCTCAATTTTAGCACTGAAAGTTCTGCATCCTAGGAAACCATCAGTCTTGAGACCAGGACAGTGGAACAATATGGCAATTGCCTCTTTGAGTCTGATTCTCAGAAGAGAGAGCTGGGCTGAGCATAAATGTAAGAGTTGTCAATAAATGGATGGTGTGTGTGTGTGTGTGTGTATGCATGTGTGTGTGTTTGAACATGCAAGTGCACATGTATATGTGACTAGAAGGAAACAACAAAATGATAACTATTAACAGTGTACATTTCTTAGTGGCTAAATAATGAAGCTGTTATTGTTTTTTTTTTTAATTTTAATTCTGATTTTGAAATTTTTCTACCTCAAGCCATGTGTTACTTTTACCACAAGGAAAAAGAAAACACTAGTTAAAATACACAATTAAAAAATAAATGAATGAATAAATAAATAAATAAATAAATATACACAATTTCTAACATCAACACCAATTTTCTATATTTACTCAGGCCTTTATAATTTCTATTTTAAAAGTCAGAATTAAAATTATTTTTCAAAGTCCCAGAGGGCTTTCCTGATGATGGGCAAGCACATCTTAATTTTGTATAGTAACATGATATGAAATTAGGAAATAGACTATGGATCAATTTGGCTTATCTCCCCTTAAAGCCCAGTGTCTTCCTAAGGGTAAAATAACCTGTCAATAGAGCAATCGCTTTGTGAGACAAAGTCAAACAATCAGAGAATGCTGTCCTTCTGTATACTTTTATTGGCTTTCTAAAATGAGTATCATGTATCACATTTCTCATTGCTCATTCTTCAGTTACATTTATTACACATTAAGTATATAAGACGGTAAGCCAAAATTGGGTACCTACTGTGTGCTGGGAACTATGCTGGGTACTTTCCCACATTTCATCTACTGTAATCCACACAACAACATTGTAAGATTAACAAAGAAGGAAACTGAAGCTCAATGAATTGAATAAGCTTCTAAAAATTCACAGACTTTCTAAGGACGGAACCTGAAACCCAGGTTTGAGGGTTTCATAAAGCCCTGTGGTCCTTCTATCAGGTTGCACTATCTTCGGGAGATTCACTATCATGATGTTTGGGCAAAGTTATGATGATCCCCTGGGGGCATCAGGTTCCATCCTTATTCTCAAGGTAGAAGAAAAACAAAATGGAAGGTTTATTTATCCATCATTCTCCATGACTGAAAGATGAGGGAAGAGAAAGAATGCCGAGGACATTCCTACAACTTAATATCACCCATCTGTCAGGAAACAAGAACCTCATGGATTTTTGTAAGCTTGTTATAAAATCCAGAGAGTTCCATAATACTTTAAATCTCTTAGGAGGACCCATGTCGTCAGAAAGGAGATGGTAGTGTGAATAGTTGTTTTTGTTCAAAATTGGAGATGATGAAAACTCTTGATTGCTTTTCTGTCTCCTTTGTATGTACTTCATCTGTTTCCAAATGCTTTCCAACATTTTCTCTTCAGAACTTTGTCTAGAAGGTAGACAGGGCAGGAATTATTATTTCCATTTTGCAGATGAAGAAACTAAGACATAGATTAAGTCATTTGCACAGGATGTCACAGAAGAAAAGCTGAAATTATTTTCTCCTTTGTATCAATCAGGATTCTGGCAGGGCATTTAGTAAAGGACTATCTCAGATGTCAAACAAGAGATGGTAAAGTGCCCAGCAACTAACAATAGTAGGAAGCTTTTATCATTCCAGGTCTAAAAGACAAGGAGAGGGAATTAGGTTACCAGAGAACTCACCTCCCTTCCCTCCCCCACAAAAGGAGCTGTGGCTGTGGAAGGATCACAAGTAACTGCCAAAGCCTCAGTGTGGCAGGGAAGCAGCAGAGGTAAATATCCTGAGGTATTTGCCCTCCTGCTGGTGCCTCTCCTAGTAGGAAGTCAGCTCTTCACTAGTCCTTCTACTGGATTTCCATTCATGCCATTCACAATCTCTTGAATGCTCTTACTTCAGCACTGATGCTTCATATGGCCTGTGTGTCTCTTGTGACAACAGTGGGCTCTGGGTGTGATTGTTTCTTAATCATGAGAAAGAGACTGTATGAAACCACTATCTACCAGGACCATAAGGATCCTGGACGGGGGAGTTCAAACCACTGAGTGATTCAGTATTGATGGAGCTTGGAGTTCTGGGAGGCGTCTGATATGACCTCCCTTTTCATTCTACTGTGATGTGCTAAATTGGAACAGCATGCCAGAAACTGCTGCTTTTTACAAATCAACTTTTCACCTGGGCACAGCCGTCCTATCAGCTGTTGTCCCTTGTTTCCAAGTTACAGGCCTTGCAAATCCATCACCAATCAAACCCAGGAGCATAGAGTAAAGTACAACAGTTTTTGGTTTCCATGCTTGCCTGGCTAGTTGTCATTTCGTTCTAGTGAGAAAGGACTTCTGCAAACTGGAAAGGCAGGTAGACAACCAGCCCTTGCTTCTGGCTCTTCCACCTACTTACAGGTGATTGGACCTTATTGGCTATGTCCCAGAGCTTAGTTCCAACCTCTCTGAGCTTCACTTTTTTCAGTAGTCAAGGGAGGGGAATAGTACCTGTCCTGATTCCATAGAATTGATTCATTTATTTATTCATTCACTCCTTCATTCAACAAATCTTAAATTGCCTACTATGTGCCAAAACCACCTTAAGAATCCACATTGAAAATGTCATCAAGGAGAAAAACCAGAACATTCAGAACCATCTCAATTTCAATTACTTAAACCACTTATCCCTTAAAAATGATAACTATTTGCTGAGTATCTTTTAAGAAACAGCTCCCTCAGGGTGCCTGGGTGGCTCAGTGGGTAAAAGCCTCTGCCTTCGGCTCAGGTACTGATCCCAGGGTCCTGGTATCGAGCCCCGCATTAGGCTCTCTGCTCAGCAGGGAACCTGCTTCCTCCTCTCTCTCTGCCTGCCCCTCTGCCTTCTTGTGATCTCTGTCTGTCAAATAAATAAATACAATCTTAAAAAAATAAAAGAAGAAGCAGCTCCCTTAACTATATTAAATGTGTAATCATTCATTCATTTATGTAGAAATGTCTGTTTAAGATCTGTTCTCTATGAAGCATCATGCTAGGTTTTGGAGGCACAAAAATGAACATCTTCCACCATCAGGACATTCAGAGTGTAAGGGGGTGCCTGATGTCAATGCATAAGCAGAGAGATGTTTTTTCAAGTGTAGAGACACCAAGGAAAGAAAATTCATAGGGCACCCATTCTGGGGTATGAGAGAAGAAAGATATGATCAGACTTGTGTCTTTAATAGTTAATCTGGCTCCATGGTCTTGAACAAAGTAGAGAAACAATTAGAGGGCTACTGTAGTGTCCAGACAAGAGATGATAAGGCCTTGAAGTTCAGTGATATTGAGGGTAAGAGAGCAAAGGAGTCATCTGGAGACCCATTTAGGCAACAAATTGGGCAGGAACTGCTGGCACCTAGATACCTGTTGGGGAAGGGGAGAAGGGAAATGGAGAAATTAAGAGTCTTCTCCATGTCTAGCTTGAGTTATCTTGTTAATTCCTTTCATCAGCCGTGCAGGGTATGTATTGTTACTGCCATTTCACTCGGAGAACCTCAAGGTCAAGTATCTAGTAAGGTCTGAGCCAAGATTCAAAACCAGGCCAGCCTGACTAAAAGCCCATGATTTTCTACTATAAACCAAGCCTCCTCCAGGACCTTCATATGAGTTCTGACCACAGGCCCCTCGTCTTAGATCCAAAAACCCACTCCCTGAACCACTAGATGGGAGAAGGGAATAGAAAGGACATGGCAGGACTGGAGATGGTGGAGGGCAGGTAAAGGGATGACCAGAATGCCTTCCTTCTGGCATCAGCTTCCCTTTCCTATGGCTCTTCTCCACCAGCAGGTGCATGGTTCTGAGGTTTCACCAGGTAGCGTGGTCCTGTCTGTAGGAATCAGCACAGGCAGTGTCTGAAGAGATTGCTGGCAGGCAGATTTGCTGGGATTGCTCATGGCATTTCCAGGTTTGGGGAGGTATCAGATGTGCTCCAAAGGGAATCGCCTAAGAGATGAGAGTCTGGGAACTCCAGTTTGCTGTTTGCTTGCCAGTGTTCTCAGGCTCCTTCACTCCACCGTCATTGGCAGGGGAGAACTTCTCCATCTGGCCAAGACAGTATCTAGACAGTGGGAGGGAGCTATTTTACCCCCTCAGAGTTTCCTTTGGATTTGCACAACAGTTAGGAGACAGCTGGGGGTAAAGTAGAAAACCCTTCTTCCCCCATCTTTTCGGAGACTCTGCTCCAACTTCAGCTGGTGGTTCAGATGACAGAATGATGCCATCTGTGGATGAAAGCTCTGCATCATCAGTGATTTCGAGGTATGTCCTCTAGCCCAGAGATGCTACCCACCCGTCCTCGCTGGCTTCCCAGGCCTTTCCTCATCCTGACATGCTTGCATATCTCTTTTTCTTCAACTTCCCCATTTACTGCTGCTCCAGATTTCCAAAGAAAATTTTCAAAAATCTAATGGCCCAGAGTTGAGATGGTTTCCTATCACGGGATACACTGTGACTGTCCTCAGCAGGACTCACTCTGTGAATTTAGCCCTGTGACATCTGTTGAACCCTGTAGACATTAAGAGAGGTTTTATGAGGAAGTTTCCTGAGAACATCATTTAACTTCATGAGTTTTGCTGCTGTCATAAGATGTAGGGGAAAGAATTTTCATAGAATAGGTAGTTTCTAGTTAAGCCAATAAAATGAACTAAAACAAATTTTATTTTCCTCTTAACTACATTTTGTAATAAGAAGCATACGGGGCAGGGAGCCCTTTGGTCTGGCTCTTAATTCTTGAGGCATTGTATGTTTTGAGAGAAATATAACCGGGACCCTTCAGTATCCTGCCTGACTGGGCAATGAAAAGTTTTCTATTATTTTCCTTCTATTTGTGTATAGTTTGTTACCTTTTTTCAGCAAAGTCTGTGTCCTTAGTGACTCACAAAGTGTGAGATTTCAGAGGCGTACAAAGTAACCCCTGCATTCGAAATTGGATACTCTGCAGCTGTTATAAAGAAAGGCTTTCAATGGGCAGGTTCTTTGGCTTCCTGAGTCTTTCTCCAAGGTCAAGGTCTGAGTACTACTCACAATTCTGAAATTCTTCTTTGTGACTTTGGATAAATAACCTTCCTGTACTTAAACTGCATTATCTACAAAATAAAGACGGGAATGCCTGCCCCCACTCACTCCTCAGTGACATTATTTTGCGTCAGTGAGGAAGTCTGAAAAGCACTTTGGGTTGCTCTCAGGGACCTGCTCTTTTCGAGATGCCTTCCTAGCTGTCAGGCCACACAGGGCAGCCGGAATCATGCCTCAAAGTCTCTGAAGGTTGAGACTTCAAAGTAGGAAAAAATCCACTTATTGCTTACTTGATCAAGGCTCCATATTTGGGAAGTTTGGGTCGTGTTTAATTTATACAACTGGGTAAGATACTTCTCTGGACCTCTGGCACAAAATAGTACCTGCCTCATGGCTCTGAGGTAAGAATTAAAGAAGGGAGTGCATGGAATAAGTGGTCAAGAAGCATGTGCGAAGTTACTTGTATTAGATGTTATTATGATAGATCTTTCATTCAGATGTTCTATTGGCCGGGAACCCAGTGAAATTAAATGTACACAAGGTACCAGCCACTCCTATAAAGAGTGTCAGGGTTTCCAAGAAAAAATGGCTAAAGCTGACAGATGTGGCGATACTAACTTTAATTAGTAACCAAGAGGCCTTTATCATACGTAGTAAGTCTGGCTCTTTGTGCTAAAGGCCTGGTCTTGTTTCAGGGGAGGCGCAAAGTTAGTTTGGCCATTGCAGATGGACAGTGGATGGATGGCCATAACAGTAATGTAATTTAAGCTATCCCATGTCCATTAAGTTTGGAGAATTTCTCCTCAGCACAGTTTCAGTCTTCGGGCTTTTTCCTGTTTCCTCCTCTAGGCAGTGATGGTTTGGTACTCCCAGGATCTCTCTTGACAGTTGATTCCCAGTCCCAGTTCATCAGAGGCTTCTTCTTAGGACATCACTCTCAGTCTCTGCCTCCTTATCTGAGAACTGTTTGTTATTGAGCTGCCACTGAATTACCTAAAGCTAGAGTGATTGCTTGCTATTTCTTTGCTTCTGTCCATTACTGGAAAACCACTGAAACTTTAAATTGTGCCCAGTTTTTCTTCACCTTCCTTGATTATGCCCCTCCTATATTCCGACTAATTTTATCTGGAGTTCTTAGCAACGTTGGACCTTTCTCATTTTACTAAGGCCCAGAGGGAGGTATCACTTGCTTGAGGCCACAGATTTTCAAGCGGTGAGCTAAGACAAGAAACTAGGTCTCCGGACTCTTTATTTTGGGATATTTTCACTTCCTCTGCAGATGGCCTCTTCCCCCATAAACAGAAATGGGATTCACATTTCCATGTGGACATGAAAAATGGCCCAAACTCCAAAGAACTATTACCAAGTACTTCAACTCCAAGTGTTTCTCAAACTGTGGTCCTCTAACCAGTAGCACCAGCATCACCAAGGAACTTGTTAGAAAGACAATATCTCACTCTACCCAAGACCTTCTGAAGCAGAAATTCAAGCCCCACAGGTGATTCTAATGTGTGCTCAAGTTTGAGAACCTATGGTATATAGTCTATACCACAATCATATACCTTGATCACATATGGCCATGAAATAGCCACTGATGCATGAAATCGTGTTTGGATTTCACAAGTAGGTTTGAATGTCAAGTCTGTTATTTTACCTGGAAGACAAGGTAAACTAATACGTTTAATACATTCTGTTGAAACTAGCAGAAGTGTTCTTGGGGCCCTATGGGATCACAAACCTACCCGAAAAAAAAAGCAGGATTCAGGGTGGCAGAGAGATACTCTGGACTGAACATATGCATTGTACTGTTCAATTCAACAGAGATATTAAATCTCTCTCTAGTCTTACAATATGTTACTTTAATGATCTATGTTACCTTCCTAGTCTCTGACACTCTTTATAGGAAGGGCTGGTACCTCGTGTACGTTTGAATTTGCCATCAAACCTTATTTACTTTGTATGCAAGATATTAGACAAGTGTGTCAGCTAGCACTGACAAGTAGAACTTTCTGACGTTCTATTCTGAGTTCAATAGAATGTTCAATATCACTGCTGTCCAATAGGGTACCCACTAGCCATGTATAGCTATTAAGCACATAAAATGTGATTTGGGGCAATAGAGGAATTGAATTTTTTAATTTTATTGAATTATAATGAATTTATACTTAGGAGAACCTGAGTGGCAGAGTCAGTTAAGCCTCCAACTACTGGTTTGGGCTCAGGTCTTTGACGTCAGGGTCCTGGGATCAAGCCCTGTGTTGGGCTCCATGCTCAGTACAGAGTCTGCTTGAGATTCTCTCTTCCTTTCCCTCTGCCCCTGCCATTCATGCTCTCTCTCTCAAATAAATAAATAAATAAATCTTTTTAAAAAATTTACACTTAAGTCACCACTTGTAACTAATAGCTACCCTACTAGACAGTGTAAGTCTATATATGTCAATCTAATATCACACAAGATAATCGATTAAACAGAAAAGCGATTATATACTTTTCAAGACTATTTAGAAAGCTTAATTAAGCTTTCTAAACAATGAATTCTGGAACACTGAAAAGAAATTTAAGAAATGTAAAAATAAATGTAAATAAAGAAATAAATTTAAACATGGAAAGGAAAAAACAACAACAAAAAAAGAAAGCTTAGGGGCGCCTGGGTGGCTCAGTGGGTTAAGCCTCTGCCTTCGGCTCAGGTCATGATCCCAGGACCTGGGATCGAGCCCCACATCGGGCTCTCTGCTCAGCAGAGCCTGCTTCCTCCTCTCTCTCTGCCTGCCTCTCTGCCTACTTGTGATCTCTGTCAAATAAATATTAAAAAAAAAAAAAGAAAAAAAGAAAGCTTACAAATTGATCATCTACAATACCCTTTTTAAAAATTGGTGCAAAGGAAACAGTCAACAAAACAAAGAGGCAACCCATGGAATGGGAGAAGATATTTACAAATGACACTACAGACAAAGGGCTGATATCGAAGATCTATAAAGAACTCTCAAATTCAACACACACAAAGCAGATAATCACATTAAAAAGTAGGCAGAAGGCATGAACAGACACTTCTCCAAAGAAGACATAAAAATGGTTAAAAGACACATGAAAAAATGTTCATCATCACTAGCCATCAGGGAGACTCAAATCAAAACCACATTGAGATACTACCTTATACCAGTTAGAATGGCCAAAACCAACAAGACAGTAAACAACAAGTGTTGGAGAGCATGTGGAGAAAAGGGAACCCTCTTACACTGTTGGTGGGAATGCAAGTTGGTGCAGCCACTTTGGAAAACAGTGTGGAGATTCTTTAAGAAATTAAAAATGGAGCTACCCTAGGGCCCTGCAATTGCGCTACTGGGTATTTACCCCAAAGATACAGATGTAGTGAAAAGAAGGACCATCTGTACCCCAGTGTCCATAGCAGCAATGGCCAAAGTTGCCAAACTGTGGAAAGAATCAAGATGCCCTTCAACAGACAAATGGATAAAGATATGGTCCGTATATGCTATGGAGTATTATGCCTCCATCAGAAAGAATGAATAACCAACTTTTGTATCAACATGGACGTGACTGGAGGAGATTATGCTGAGTGAAATAAGTCAAGCAGAGAGAGTCAATCATCATATGGTTTCACTTACTTGTGGAGCATAAGGAATAACACGGAGGACATTGGGAGATGGAGAGGAGAAGTGAGTTGGAGGAAATCAGAGCAGGAGACAAACCATGAGAGACTGTGGACTCTAAGAAACAAACTGAGGGTTTTGGAAGGTAGGGGGGTGGAGGGTTGGGTTAGCCTAGTGGTGGGTATTAAGGAGGGCACGTATTGCATGGAGCACTGGGTGTGGTGCATAAACAATGAATTTTGGAACACACAGAAAATTTTTAAATTAAATTTAATTTAAAAAATAAAATAAAAATAAAAATTGGTGGACTACTCTAGGGTCAGTTCAAAAGTGATTATGTCTAAATCATTTGTTAAGACAGTTTGATAAAGTTAGGAGCCTTTCATTCGTGATAGGGACTAAATTATTTTAGGACCACCAATTTTTCTGAGAATTTTTATAACTTCAGTTCTTTGATAATCTATTTTAAATGGGAAAATGTTGCCAGATTCAAGTTTGAAAGAAATCATAGAATGTGCAAATGACATTTCTTTAACAGAAATCATACAAAAGTGTTTTAAAAATCTAAATTCATTTTTGATCCTGAGTAATGTCACCCATTAAAAAGCTATCATTATCATGTTTTACAAAAGTTATATATCAATTAAAAATTTTGAAGTTTAAAAGTTCATATGTGACTGTGTTTGAGTACTATTTGATGTATTGTCAAGTACATGTTTCCAGATACTTTTAAGTGTTTGGTAATTTCCTCTCCCAAAAGAAACAACGCCCACTCCCTTAATTTTCTGCTTAGGATGATTTCAATTTATGAAGTAATGATACAAAACCAAGGAATAGTCTTTCTTAAAATATAGTTAGAAATTTTTTAAACTTTAGTCTCGCTTGAATTCAGAAAGAACATTGATTCAGTGTTACCTTCTTTTTTTAACTTTATAATTTTTTTATTATGTTATGTTAGTCACCATACAGTACATCATTTGATTTTGATGTAGTATTCCATGATTCATTGTTTGCATATAACACCTAGAGCTTCATGCAATCCATGACCTCCTTAATACCCATTACCATGCTCACCCATTCTCCCATCCCCTTCCCCTTTAAAACCCTCAGTTTGATTCCTAGAGTCCATAGTCTTTCATGGTTCATCTCCCCCTCCGATTCTGCCCCCACTTCATTTTTCCCTTCCTTACACCAATTAGAATGGCAAAACTTAGCAAGATAAGAAACAACATATGTTGGAGAGGTTGTGGAGAAAGGGGAACCCTCTTACACTTGTGGTGGAAATGCAAGTTGGTGCAGTCACTTTGGGAAACAGTGTGAAGGTTCCTCAAAAAGTTAAAAATAGAACTACCTATGATCCAGCAATTGCACTACTGGGTATTTACCCCAAAGATACAGATGTAGTGAAAAGAAGGGCCACATGCACCCCAATGTTCATAGCAGCAATGTCCACAATAGCCAAACAGTGGAATAAGCCAAGATGCCCCTCAACAGACAAATGAATAGAGAAGATGTGGTCCAGTGGAATAATACTCAGCCAACAGAAAGGATGAATACCCAACATTTACATCAACATGGATGGAATTGGAGGAGATTATGCTAAGTGAAATAAGTCAAGCAGAGAAAGAAAATTATCGTGTGCTTTCACTTATTTGTGGAACATAAGGAATAGCATGATTCAGCATTACCTTCCTATTATCTAGTCTCCTTTCCAGTTATAAGGCATTGTCAGGCTTAAGAGTAATACCGAAGGTCAGAGTAGGTTTAAGGTAGAAGTAATCATATTTACCCAATCTAAAACATTCAACTCAAGAATGGAGATGAGCAAATAAGGACTATGAAATTATTGAATATTACAAGCCCCTTAACTAGAGACCCAGGTTTAATTATCCCTAGAATTGCTTTACTAGCTGAAGTTCAGCCAAATTGGTTTGGGACAATAAGTGAGTTTGATTACTTCCTTCCTTCATTGGTTCTGACAGCTCTACCATTTGGAAATGATCCAAAGTGAAGCATCCTTTTTAATCTGGATTTCCTATTGATAAAGCCTTGGCAAAATGTTTGCCAACCACAACATTCATATCTTCTAAACTTGTTAAGTCAGTTAATGAATACTCAGTGTATCCAAAGTCAGGAGATTATTAAATGTGTTCCCAATATCTGAGGGATAAATATGCCTGTTGATAGGGAGAATACACTGTGATACCTCAAAAAGAGCAAGATCAAGAATAGGAGGAGTAGGGGGTGCCTGGGTGGCTCAGTGGGTTAAAGCCTCTGCCTTTGGCTCGGGTCATGATCCCAGGGTCCTGGGATCGAGCCCCACATCAGGCTCTCTGCTCAGCAGGGAGCCTGCTTCCCTTCCTCTCTCTCTGCCTGCTTCTCTGCCTACTTGTGATCTCTGTCAAATAAATAAACAAAATCTTAAAAAAAAAAGAATAGGAGGAGTATATTGTTATTAAATTTATCAAGAGTTGTGGTATAACCTGCAACATTAATTGAGGTTAGTGTGGCTAACCATAAAAATCCCCAAATATATCTAAGACCTTAAACATGTGCACATTTTTTAGCATTACAGTTCTATTTTTTTAAAAAATTGTTCTATATAAATCATCATGGATTTTATAAGTGAAATGTTTAGCATAGATGAATGGCAATATGAACAATATAACAATATATGCAATGGAATCCTCTTCAGCCTTAAAAATAATGTTGCAAAATAGAGTTCCTAGAAAGGATATGCAGGGCGGAGGGGTGGAAAGGGAAGGGTAAAGGCTGAACCAAAATCATCTACAATTTTTTTTCCTTCCTCCTACTTTCTCTTGGTTTATTCTATCTTTTTTTTATTATTAAATTTGAACATTAGGCTTGTCAGATTTTAAATTTTTTATTTTTTTTAATTCAAGTATAATGATGAACATCCAATGTTATATTAGTTTCAGGTGTACAATATAATGATACAATAAGTCCACAGAGTTTTTAGCATTTCTTCATTACTAATATAAACATTTAAGCCTTTAGCTCTTAATTGAAGGATCATTTTAACCACATCATACAATTTCTGTTATTTAGTATCTTCATTATCTAGTTCCAACTTATGTTCAATTTCTATTATTATCTCTTTTTATGAGTGATTTAGATTAGTGAAATTTTTTTTTATTTTTTAAGTATTATTTATTTATTTATTTGACAGAGAGAGAGAGAGAGAGTGAGAGAGGGAACACAAACAGGGGCAGTGGGAGAGGGAGAAGCAGGCTTCCTACTGAGCAGGGAGCCCAATGTGGAGCTCAATCCCAGGACTTGGCATCATGACCTGAGCCAAAGGAAGATGCTTAATGACTGAGCCACCCAGGTGCCCCTAGTGAAATTTTTAAAATTAGATATATGGAGATGTACGGGGTTTTTTTTTTAAGACTTATTTATTTATTTGAGAGAGAAAGCAGGAGGGAGAGGGGCAGAGGGAGAGGGGGAGAGAATCTCAAGCAGACTCCCTGCTGAGTGCAGAGCCTGATGCGGGGCTCAATCTCAGGACCATAAGATCACAAGCTGAGCTGAAACCAAGAGTCAGACACTTAACAAACTGCACCACCAAAGTGCTCCTGTAGTTTTTTTTTTTTTAAATCAACTTTTAACTTAGGAGTAATCATAGAACATGATTAGTAATGAGTAATCATAGAACATGATCTCTCTTATACTGATTCTTTGACTTTTCTGAGGCTCAGTTTAGGACCTAGTCTTAGCTAGAGGTCAGTCTTCATTAAGATTTCATATCCACTAAGAAAAATATGTTTCCTAAGTGGGTTGGCATTGGGGAGATGAATGGAATTACTATAGAGGGGCAAGGGTGGAAACAAAGACACCATTTAGGAGGCTATTGGTTTAGGCAAGAGATGGTGGCATGGGCCAAGGAGATAGTAGTGAAAGTGATGAGATTGAGTTGGATTATGGATATATTTTTAAAGTAAAACCACATGATTTCCTAAAGGATTGAATGTGGAGTGTGAGAGAAGAATTGCCTGAGTAATTGGAAGAGAAGGATGTCATTAACTAAGTGGGGGAGGACCACAGATGGAGCAAATTTGGGACAGGAGACTGGAATGGAGATATGTGTTAGACACCCAATTGGAGAGTTAGAGTAAACAGGGGAAAGGTCTGAAATGAAGACATAAGCTTGGGATTAAACTTGGGAATTGGGGGCTTATTAGTGGTTTTTAAAGCCATAAAAAACTGATGAGCTCACTAAAACAATAGTTCTTAACTCAGGCTGACTGGAGTAGATGCTACTGGCACCTAGTAGGTAGAGACGAGAGATGCTGCTAAACATCCTCTAATGCAGAACATTGGCCCATCACAACAAAGAATTACCTGGTTTAAAATGTCAGTAGTGCTAAGATTGATAAAATTTGACCTAGGACACCAAGACAGCTAGAGAAGAGAATGTGTTCAAGGACTTAGCCTTGGGGCACTCTTTACTAGGTGTTCCAGGAGATGAGGAGAAATAATCAAATGAATCTGAGGGTGTATGTCTAGTGATATTGGAAGGAAACCAAGAGAGTATCATATACTAAGAAGCCAAGTACAGAAAATCTGTGGAGAGGAGAAAGTTAATGTCAAATGCTGATAGATCAAGAAAGATAGGACTGAAAACTGATCATTGGAATTTACCTTGTGGGGTCATTGTCAAGACCCTCACACTGACAAGAGCAGTTTTAGTAGAGTGGTGTTGGCAAAAGGTCACTGAGTGGTCTTGGGCAAGGCACTCGGTGTCTCTGAGTTTAGTTTTTTCACTCATAAGATGAAGATAATAATCTACTTGATGGAGTTGAATGAGATAATGTAAATAATGTGTATAAAACACCTAGCAGAGAACTGATACATAGTAGGCACTCATATAATGTAAGGTCTCCTTCCACAACTGTTCCATTCATTTCCAACTTCTCTTCTCCTATACCCCTCCCCCCAAACACAAAACTACTGCTTCAACGCTTTATCACACTCTAGGTACTATTTAGTATTATATGAGGCAACTCTCTCATTAAAACACACTTCACATTGGGTACTATATCTCAGTTATCCCTTATTATGAACTGAAAAAAAATAAATGTGTTAATAATTTAAGTTTTTCTGATTAGGTAATAGACTGGACTGGGAGAAAAATAGTAACAATTTGAAAATATACAGAATCATAAGGTAATTTCTCATGAAATTAAATATTGTATTAGGTTGCATTATGTATTAAGTCTTTCTACAGTTTTAGAATGGTACAAATCTAAAACAGTAGCTCCATTTGCTAGGTTTATTATTGTTCTGAATATTTTCCCCACATTAAATTGTTATATTCCAGACTCTCAGTTAAAGCCAAAGTCCTCAGAGAGCCATGTCAAAGGATGGAGATGGTTGGAAATCTAGACAGGTGGAAATTCACTCTTTAAAACCTTTTACTCTAGAATCTCCCACTTATACTATATTCTTTGGAGACTCAGGAAAATGATTATATATTACTCTAATGATTGCATAGTAACTTTATAAAAATGAATTTAATTTCAAAAGATCAAAGGTAACCAAATTGTGGGGAAAAGCTATCTGAAAACATGTCATTCTGCATTCAATTCTAATTTCCGTAGAACTAGGGGTCGTAGAAGTTCATCCAAGTAATGAGATTTTCTACTAATTGCTCAGTCACACACAGTGAGCTCTTGGTCCAAGTGGCTCCTGATTGCTCTAAATGCTCAGAAAGCCATTTCTCCATGATATAGAACTTCTAGATGTCCTGACTCAGTCCCAAGTGATTCTCAGGCAATCTGATTCTCACATCTGCCAAGTCCTCAAAGAGGGGTTTAATTTGTCACTCTACCTCTGCATCTCCTATATTTCTCTGAGTCTAAGAAACGCATTTTGCTTAAATACTAATGTCTCAGAGATCAGGTCATGTATCATACAATCAATGGCATGTTACTATAGCTGTTGGTCAGCACTACCTAAAAGAATACTTTGTTTCATCTTTCCCTGATGCCGAGTGATGTTGAGCATTTTTTTGTGTGTCTCGGGCCATTTGGATGTCTTCTTTGGAGAAATGTCTGCTCATGTCTTCTGCTCATTTCTCGATTAGATTATTTGTTCTGTGGGCATTGAGTTTGGTAAGTTCTTATAGAATTTTGGATACTAACCCTTTATCTAATAAGACATTTGCACATATCTCCTCCTATTCGGGAGGTTGCCTTTTAGTTTTGTTGACTGTTTCTTTTGCTGTGCAAAAGCTTTTTATCTTGATGAAGTCCCAATAGTTTGTTTTTGCTTTTGTTTCCCTTCCCTTTGGAGACATGTCTAGTAAGAAGTTGCTGTGGCCAAGGTCACAGAGGTTGATTCCTGTGTTCTCTTCTAGAATTTTGATGAATTCCTGTCTCATATTTAAGTCTTTCATCCATTTTGAGTTTATTTTTTTGTATGGTATAAGACAGTGGTCCAGTTTGGAACAGCTAAAATTAATAACTCAGGAAACAACAGATGTTGGTAAGGATGCAGAGAAAGGGGAACCCTCTTATACTGTTAGTGGAAATGCAAACTGGTACAGCCAGTCTGGAAAACAGTATGGAGGCTCCTCAAAAAGTTAAAAATAGGGGTGCCTGGGTGGCTCAGTCAGTTAAGCATCTGCCTTTGGCTCAGGGTCCTGGGATCAAGCCCCACCTTGGGCTCCCTGCTCAGCAGGAAGCCTGATTCTCCATCCATCCCTCCCCCAGCTCATGCTCTCTCTCTCAAATAAATAAAATATTTTTTTTAAAAAGTTAAAAATAAAGCTACCCTATGACCCAGCAATTGCATTACTAGGTATTTATCCTAATGATACAAAATAGTGATTCGAAGGGGCACATGCAACCCCAATGTTTATAGAAGCAATGTCCACAATAGTCAAGATATAAGAGCCCAGATGTCCATCAACAGATGAATGGATAAAGATGTGGTATGTATATACAACAGAATATTACACAGCCATCAAAAAAATGAAATCTTACCATTTGCAACAATGTGGATGGAACTAGAGGGTATTTGTTAAATGAAATAAGTTAGAGAAAGATAAGTACCCTATGGTTTCACTCATGTGTAGAATTTAAGGAACAAAATAGATGAACCTAGGAGAAGGGAAGGAAAAATAAAATAAGAAGAAAACAGAGAGGGAGACAAATCATAAAAGACTCTTAACTATAGAAAACAAACTGAGGGTTGCTGGAGGGGAGGTGGGTGAGGAGAAAGGGTAACTTGAGTGATGGGCATTAAGGAGAACACTTGTAATGTGCACTGGGTGTTGTATGCAACTGATGAATCACTAAGTGCTACCTCCGAAATTAATAATAGAGTATATGTTAATTCAATGGAATTTAAGTTAAAAAACATTTTTTTAGAAGAATACTTTATGATGATGGAAATGTTCTGTATCTGTTCTGCCCAATACAGGCACCGTCCAGCCACATGGCTCTTGTGCACTTGAAATGTGGCTGGTACAACCAAATAAGTGAGTTTCTTTTTATTTAATTTTCACTGTTCTAAATTTAAATAGCCATATGTGGCTAGTGCTACCACATTGGACAATGCAGGCACAAGTTGAATTCTTCCAGAAAGGATTTATGTTTGTTTCTTCCACTCACCTGAAGAACGACCATCTTGAGACTCCCTTAAATTGAATTATTTGCTTAAGGCTTCTTTGGATGCTCTGGTAGTATGATTTCAGACTATAGACCAGAGTGAATACCAACTTTGGCTCAGATTCTCAGAAGAGGTTTTCCTCTTAACCAGTGGTAAGACTGAGATATGTGAATGTTCCTGCTCTCCATTCCTGCATGATGTTTTTTTTTTTGTTGTTTGTTTGTTTCCTTATTTGCTCTTACCCTCAAGGGTAACCCTAGAGAGTCCCAGCATTATGCAGAGGTCTCCTATTAAATTCTTCATCTTGAATTTTTTTATTTTCATATAAAAACCTAAAATAATTATGCTTCCTTCAATCAGCATAACTTAGAGCCAATGAAATATGGTGATGTAATTTCTGATGGGTAGTAGAAGTTTAATAAATGTTGAAAGAGAGAGAAGGGAGGGAAAGCCAAATAGGGCCAACAGTTTGAGTGTTTTTTAAAATAATGGTCCTATGACTCCTTAGATTTTTCAAGGAGGTGGTGGTTAAATACATGCAACCTTTGTTTGAATGGAAGAAGAAAGGAATTGCAGAGGAAATATACATTTGAGACCCAGGTGGGGTACAGGGAGAAAGAAAAGCTTAATAATTAGTGTATTGGTCAGAGTCCTGGCAGAAAAGGGGTGGAAAGCCATAGAGGGATGGATTGGCATCTCCTTTGGTCTGGCTTTTTGAACTGAGCTAGAGCCCTGTTGCATAAGTGAGATGAAAAGCTAAAGACACTGCTTTATGAACATCTTTATGAGCTTCTATGTGCAAGTACAGTTTTGAGGTTCAGATAACAATGCAGGACATGAGCAGAAAGTCCTTCTTTTTACTTCTTCAAAACTCATTCCTGCTCTGGACCCTACATCTTGTGGCTTTGAGAACTTTGAAGGCCACTTTCCTCAGTGCAGGTGTCATCCTGGGCACCAATGACAGCTCCAGTCATGAGCATCTTTAAGTGACTAAGGAGGGGCTAAGAAGAGTGACTGTGCCCCATGGTGATGAAACTGGAAAGGTTGGTTTCTGAGTACAATCAGAGACTCTCTAAGATACTTGGGTTATAAAGGTGACTCTGGAAATCTGCAAACAACCACTCATTTCTGCTTGAATATGTGGAGTTCAGCTCTAGCAACATTTTAGTAATAGTATTTGTGGGACATCACTTCAGTTGAAGAGTAAGAACTGTAAGAACTGGGATATTCAGATCATTGTGGGGTGGGGCAGAAATGAAGAAATTGAGTTAGGTCTTCCCAAAACTGAAACTTAAATTACAGAGGAAAATAACTATAAATATCCCTTTTCATCTTATCCATACAGATTTTATCCAGAAGATGTAAATAAAAGCTGTTAATTTCTGGAAAGCCATAAGCCTATTGGACCCAAGACATAAAGCTGGGATTGTGCATAGTCTGCTTTTGGCCTCTGGATTATTGGACACCAAAATGTGAGAGGGGTATTTGGCATTGTAAACAGAGTGCCCTGGCTTTGGGTGAGAAACCTTGGGTTTCAGTCAGTTCTGGCAAGGCTTCACCATCTTGGTGAATTGACTTCACCTGTCAAGCAAAGTGTCCTTGCCTGAAAATGGGATATGATATACTCTCTGACCTCAAAGAGTTTTTGTGTTATCAAGTGGGAGAATTGGAACCTAGTAAAGTGTTATAGGACTGTAGGGGGATGAACATTCTTTAAATAGGGCCAATCTAAGGCAAGACATTATCCCATTGAAGAAAAAAGAAAGCACAAATGATGTTCAGCTTCTAAAAATTATCCCCAAATTAAGAGCTCTACATTCCAGTCTATATCTTTCAACTTAATTGAACCTACTTGGATTTGGTGTTGAACTGAACATAGAGTAAGCTCTGTTGGTGATAAAGGAGAATGGAAAGAATATGTAAAGTTAATAGGCTTTCTAAAAAATATACCCATTTGTTATTCCAGTTTTGTCTCCTTACTCTACTATTACACTTAAACCGAGGAAGAGACAAGAAGAAGTTCTAGAGGAAGGGATCTCCTGTGTATGATGAGAAAATAAGACCTTTTTATTTTCCTATGCAAGAGCAAATTACTTCTCTCCAAAATGCGACCTTAGAAACGTCTAGGGGCAGCAACAATTCCTAGAAATTTGGGCCCAGGTCTCAGCAGCAGCTAGGATTGTACCCCATGGTTAAAATGAGAAAGCTATCTTCCAAGATCAGATGTAACAATGGGACATGGTCAGGGGGCAGAGAGTCTCTGAAAACTTGATAAATAAGATAGAAAGTAGTGGCCAGAAAGATGTCTCAAGAAAAAATGAGAAATTCCAGATGGATTCATGATGACACAAAAGACAACAAACTGACATGAAAAATTCAGAAAGATGCAGAATAGAGCAAAGGCAGACACCCCAAATTAGGGAGGATGGTGAGAAAGGGGCAGGGCTGCCAGAACTAAAGGGCAAGACAAGGTGGTGAACAAATGTTATGACAAATAGAAAGAAAAGGAGTTATACCTTCTTTGTCTTTTATCCACAGAACCTAGGGCAGTGTCTAATACTTAGTAGATGCCCATTAACTGTTGAATGAATGCAAAAGCCCTTTAGACAGATTTAGGATACTGGAAACTGGCCTTTCTAATTCAACCAACTGATAGCCTACACCAGCACTTCTCAAGCTTTAATGTGCACATACATCACCAGAGGATCTTTCTTAAACATAGATTTTGGTTCCGTAGGTGTCGGGTGGGGGCTGAAGGTTTGCATTTCTAACACACTAGTGATCACAATGCTGTTTTTCCATAGATACACTGATCCACAAAATTTGAGTAACAAGGGCCCAGACTCAGCAGCTTGTAACAGCTTTTGGTTAAGGCAGAAATTAGTTCCAAGAGGGAGGACTGCAAGTAGAAATAAGGAACGCATCTTTCAGGAGTAAGGAGGTGAAGTTTGGGCAAGAATGCCAGTTCTTGAGAGGAGTGATTTAGGGAACTTTCCTAGGACAGAAGCTGCTGACAGTCCCATGGCCAGCAGGAGGACACTGTGTGGTAGAATTGTACATGCAGATTGGGGGATGATAGCAATTTGGCAGTTTGTAAAATGGTTTTCCATAAGAGCTGTCATAACTTTTAATAACCTGAATAAAAATCATTACCCAATAATGGACTTTATTTCAGCACACTCCATCTGTCTTGATGCATAAAAATAAAAGTTCAAGTTTATATTATTTTTTTAGTTTGACTATGTTACTACAGTAGAGTTTAGTGATACAGAAAGCTGAATAAAAATAGAGTTGATGGTGTGGCAAAAATATAGAAATGGGAACTCTGTAGACAGAATTATCGTATTAACTCCATAGTCTCCATTAACTA
The DNA here is from genome assembly GCA_004024625.1 of Mellivora capensis. Classification (NCBI taxonomy): domain Eukaryota; kingdom Metazoa; phylum Chordata; class Mammalia; order Carnivora; family Mustelidae; genus Mellivora; species Mellivora capensis. Next base: position 25,128 of record PISX010014967.1, on the reverse strand, counting down.
CTCAGCCCTTCCTTTATCCTTGTACCTATTATCTTCTGTGAACTGTAACATGTGGTCTGGACTTAAAGCATACTTGTGGATTTGAGCATACTTTCATCTCCTCTAGGTGCTCCTAGGTGTAGCCACCAAGTAACAGGCCAAGATAGTGATGCAGAATCAACCCCAACTTGAGTGTGAGGAGATTGTGTTCTAGGACCATCACCAGCACCGTCAGCACCACGGACAGCGGCAAACCCCTGTGGAGGCATATCGCTGACTTCATTGTGGTCTTTGCAGATAATCTCCCCCTCCACTACTGTGCACAAGACAGTCATTTCTCACCTGCCCTATCAAGTGCCCACTTTTCCTGCTAATTATGCCCCCTTTCCTTATGTTACAGAACTGTTTCCTAATGTGTATGTACAGGACACCACATTCCTTTTCCCATTGGCAGGTACTGCCATATATATTCCTGGAATTTGGTACCTGTATATCAAACGAGTTATTGAAGATGCATATTCAAGAATCATCTCTCATATCATGTCTGAAGGAGTACGAGGTGGCCTTCAAGTCTTTTAAATGAGGCATACTTTAGGACAAGAATTGATGTAAACTTACGGCCATGGGTGGTGATCAACTACTCTAATTTATTGACAAGCTGAGCAAAATCAAGCTGCCACTCTTCCTTATTATAGTATAGCAAGTCAAACTCCCTTCATAGTAGCAGATCAACTGCAGTCCCTGAGACCAAACTTGGGAGTAAGAAAGTGAAATTACAAGAGGTTCCTGACAGGGGTGAAACCAGATAGTAGAGAGCAACCAGACCTAAGGCTGATGCCTACAAATAAGAAACTTTCTCTGAGGTACAAAGAGTCATAACACATGGGGTTCGGCTTAGGAAGCCAGTTGATTATCTCTGGGGAAAGAACACATTGAAATGTGACACCCAGACACATGCCATTTAATGGCCAAATTTTTAGCAAACATTATCCTAGTTTCCTCAGAATGAGATTTATAGACTATAAGGGTCAATGGGGAAGATTCTCTGAAGCTGGCCATGAGAGCTGCAGTTTCTATGGGATAATAGCCTACAGGACACCTGAGGTGATAACACCAGAGGTGAGAGCAGATGCCCCTACCAAAAGCATTGAGATGGAGCACTGTCACCGGCAATTACAAGGAATAGAAACTCCACAGATCTCCTAGTCACAGGAGGGAATTAAGGCTTATTCTGTCACCTGATAGTTCTAAGCCAGGGTCAATACCATAGACTTTGAACTTGGGTCTTAACTTGACCCCTATGCTGGCTTTTCCTAAGGATCCCACTTGGCCACAAGAGCCTTCCTACTCAACATGAAAATAACACAAACTTGATGGCTTAACATGTCACAATTTATTATCTTAAAGTTCTGGAGGTCAGAAATCCAAAATGAATCTCTTTAGTCTAAAATAAAATATAAGCAGAGCTGCATTCCTTCTGGAGGTTCGAGGGGGAGAATCAATTTCCTTGCCTTTTCCAGCTTCTAGAGGTTGCGTGCATCCCTTAGCTTATGACCCCTTTCCATCACTCTGACCTCTGCCTCTCTCATCATATCTCCTTCTTTGACATCTGCCTCCCTCTTATAAAGACCTTTGTGATTACATCAGTCCCACCTGATAATCCAGGTTAATCTTCCTATCTCAAGATCAAATCATATCTGCAAAGTCCCTATTGCCATGTAAAGTAACATACTCACAGGTTATAGGAATTAGAATGTGGACATCTTTGAAGAAGATTGTTCTGCCTACCATAGGTGTATCTTTAGTGAAGGCCAAAAAAAAAAAAAAGAGCATTTATGTGGCCTAGAAGTGGCAGGCAACTCTGGACACAAGGGGCTCAGAAAAAAAATGGCCCGCTGTGCTTTAAAAAAGAAAGAAAGAAAGAAAGAAAGAAAGAAAGAAAGAAAGAAAGAAAGAAAGAAAAAGATTTATAGTAGCACAATGTTGTCAACTTAAAACCTTTACAAACTTCCTTACAAACATAATTTCTTGTTCCAAGAAACTCTTTAAATCATTTCATTGCAATATAGCATCATCATTTTTTAAATCAACCAATTACTGTAATTTTTGTGTTCTGAAAACAGGGACACGATAGTTGGCTGCTCTCCTAGAAAGCCTTTTATATTTCTTTTTACCTATGAGCATTATGAAATCATCTCCAATACATTATGCCGCCAGAGCAGTGCACTTGCATGTAGCTATGCCCTGGCTGGAGCTCACACTGGAGCTCTGGCTGGATCTCTCCTGGGATGCTCACACCCAAGGGAACATGGTAGAATGGCCATTTGCTGCTTTTGCCCTACTTGGAGGAGGATTTCACTGTGAGGCTGAAGTTTACAACCCACAGAACTTTGGACAGTCTTCTGGGATTGAAGACTTTGCTTTCCTGTAATCAGTCAAGTCCTGTAAATTCTACCTCCTTAATCTTTCTCCACTTCCCCCTTCCTCTTCAACCTCATGCCACTTGTCAAGGCAACACAATACACTGCAGAGATTCCCCTGAAATGATCTGATCCTAACAACCACCTAAGATGCATATTAAACATGCAGATTCCCTGGCACCTCACTTGGAAATTCCGATTTTAAGCCTTGGCAGAGGCCTTGGAATCGACGTGTATAACAAACACCTCCTCCACTCCCCCCCACCCCGCCACGATGTGATTTTTATTCTCAGGCAAGGATGGGCAAGACTGACATGATGAAATGATGAAGCAAGCTGGGCTTGGAAATCAAGCACACCTTTGAATATTTTTCAAGTTGGTGAACTTGTGCAAGTTACTTAGCTTCTCTGAACCTGTGCAGTGAACAGTGCATAGGTTGTTTGGAGAATTGAATAGGATTTTGTGTGCATTTCACTATATACAGAGCCCCAGGGTTCAATAATTGTGAATTATCCTATCTCCTTGAGTTTCATGCCTCTCCCTTCAGTACCTGCTGTGTTTTGGTTTTCACAGCTGGGGGATGTTGACTAACTCTGCAAATGTCATAGAATGACAACCAACAATACTTGGTTAATCTCTCTACCAGGACCTCCCCTCCCCTGCCCACCCAGTCATTAACTTCATCGTGTAATTAAATGGGTTTTCAGAGCTCTCCCTGCCATAGGGCTTCCTCTCATTTATGAGAAAATGTCCACAAAGGTTCTCCCTTTCTTTACCCAGCTGCACAAAGATTGTTAATCTTTCTCACGGCTGTGTCAACCATAGTCATAGGAAGTGCCTCCAGGAAAAGCTTGACTTTTATTCTACAAGAAAAAGAAGCATGACAAATTTATTTCTCAGCAGGCTGAGGTTATGAGTGGACCCTAGTCACTGGTCCCTGCTGGCCAGAGTTTTGTCACCATTTACAAGGAAAGACTAGCCTTATAGACGTGGTAGGCAGAAATCAATGGCTCCATAAAATGTTTAGTGGATTTCCCTTGTCAATCTTTCTTACTATATAAAAATGAATATGCCTTTCTTAGCTTTTCTCTCCTTTCTCTCCTCTTCCCTCCCTTTCTTTCTTCCCCCCATCCTTCCTTCCTTCCAAAGTGCCTTATTTAACTCCTCATTCTGACTTAGAACCTTCTCTGTTCCCACAGCATTCTGTCCTCATCTTTATCATAGCAAGTGCTCAATTCTATCATGACTGTTGGTGCATTTGTCTGTCTTTCCTCTTTACCACTCCTCTGCCCAACACCTCAACTCCCTACACACACTAAATTAGAAGCTTCTGGGAAAACAAGTACCATGCCTTTTTATCTTTGTATCTTTAATCTTTAACAGAGTGTCTGATACATAGTAGTTGCCCAGGAAATAGTGAATGAATGAATGAATGAATGAATGAGTGAATGGCTTCAGTGGTAGTAGGTTAATGTTGGTGTCTCACAGAAGCCTTTGAAGAAGATGGTCACAGTGATTAAGCAAAGGCTCAGAATGGTTTGTTGGGAATCAAATAAATTTACCACCATTCAAAGGAATCCTGTTTATAATCCAGTGGAGATTCTGACTTAATTTGTGGAGAATTCCTGTAATTGCAAAGTGTTGCACAAAGAACCAAAGATACAAAGAAGACACTGTCCAGGGAATGTGGCATTGGGATGAAGGTGAGGATTATAATAAAGACCAGCATTTCTATTTCAAATTTTAGCTTACAAGTTGTGTTATTAATTATATTATCTATAAAGAAGGCATAGGTGTTAGAAGTCAGAGGATCTGGGTTTCCAAAAAGTGGCCTAGCCTCACTGAGTTTTAGCTTCTTCAGCTGTAAAATGAAAATGATACCTCTGCCCATTTCAGAGGGTTGTTGAGAAGCTCAAATGAGACTCTGTATGTGATAACAGGGAGGCTATTATAAATAGTCCCACAAAATAAGTGATTCAATAGGTTGGTAAGATAAAGTTTTACTGCCTCTGAGCTAAGAGCAAGTAGAGCAAGGCTTTAAAAGCAACACTATCGTGGGGCACCTGGGTGGCTCAGTGGGTTAAGCCTCTGCCTTCGGCTCAGGTCATGGTCCCAGGGTCCTGGGATCTAGCCCCACATCGGGCTCTCTGCTCAGCAGGGAGCCTGCTTCCTCCTCTCTCTCTCTCTCTCTCTCTCTCTCTCTCTGCCTGCCTCTCTGCCTACTTGTGATCTCTCTCTCTCTCTCTCTCTCTCTGTGTCAAATAAATAAATAAATAAATAAGCAACACTATCGTAAGTAAATTTTGTGCCATTCATCCTCCTACAACCTGTTTTCTTATCCTTAAAATTAGAGAGTCAGAGTGAAATGATCCCCAAATTGCCAGTGAATCTAAGATACTAAGATTTCTATAACCAACTTGAGGCAAGGCATGGTGAGTAAGTTCCCATTTAATGATACCAGCACTCATCAAAACAGTGCTCTGACCCTATAAATCTACATCACAGAAGTGCAAGGTGAGTATCTGAAGCACACTGTCCTCTTACAGCTGAGCTTGTTGGCAATATGTCCTAGTCCTTATTATCTCCAGGGGACCTGGACCAATTGGCCAGAACCTTACAGAGATTGGCAGAGCTAATTATTTATAGATGTAGCTCATCAAAGGCTGTGCACCTTCCTTTGTGCTAAAGGCTGGTTTCCCTGACTCTCACTCTTCCTTTCTCTTTTATGTATTGTCTGTTCCTTAATTCCTTGCATTATTATGTGCCTTCAGTTCTGATTAATTCAAAGCTGTGAAGATTTTAACTTACTAATCCATCAGTTGGGAGCGATCAGGAGGGAGAGGAGAGAAAGACTATCCCAATTCTGCAAATAGGAATCCTGAGCCCAGAGATCAAAAATCAAGATTGGAGAGTAAGCATCAGCTCTGTGCCAAATCTGTCACTAGAGGATTTCCATGGGAGGTTATGTGAGTTAGGCTATTTTTATTAAAAGAAATTCTGCTGACCTTTAGTTTGGGTGAGTTGTGTAAGAATTCACCTTAAAAAAAAAGGAAGATTAATTTTTTTTTTTTTGCTACATACCCAGGATTCCAGGAATAGCTGAACTGCCAGTTCTCACAGAGCTTATTAAGTAGTTCAATACTCAATAAATCATTCAGAATTGAGAGCAGTACTAGTGACTGGGTCATCTGGTCCATCTCCAAAGCAGCAAGGATTCACAAATATTGATTCTTATGCACTACAATTATGGTAACTCCGCTATTCTTCCTGTGTCCATCAGCTACTGTTCTCAAAACCACTCCTTCTTTCTTTTCCTCTGTCTCAAGTTCTGACTGGTCCAGTTTGTCCCTTTGTCCATGATAAGCAAAAATTCCAAACCAGGTCATCCATAGAGTTCTAGCCAACCTATAGACTGGCCTTCTTTAGACAAAGTGCCCACTTCAGGGGAGGATGGGCATGAGGCACCATTATGGCAAGTTATATGAAGACAAAACCTCAGAAGAGGAACATGGGAATAGATGTTCTGAAGCTAGCCTGTTCAGTAAAGGGTTCAAAGTCAGTGCCATAACAGAGGCTGAGATGCCTATATAAACCAAATTTTCTTTCCTATAAGTAACTATGATTTATATATTTTAAAAAAAACCCTCCAACTTAAAAATCAGAGACTTTGAGAATTCCTTTATGTATTATTTCATTATTTTAAAATTCATTCTATACCACTCTCTTCTTTGATTACAGATCATTCAATTAGCGAAGTTCTTAATGTGCAAAAATACAACTTTAATTTATCAAAATTTAGTGGTCATGTAAATTCTAAGGATCATTAATTGAACAAAGCAAAGCACACATATTCAAAATTGTGTTATGTTTAACTAGAAGTATTGCCATGGTGTTACTTTCTATGATTAACTGTTGCAGAGCTGAGTGCATTAGATTTATTCCAGGTGACCTCGGCTTCTGTGATGAGCTGGAGAGCTCAACTATTTACATTTGTTGCAGGAAAATAATGTTCTGAGTTCTAAACATTCAACTGACAGTAGGAACTTCCAGAGTATAATCATTTCTAAATTGGAAATCAATGCAGTTTTATTCCAGAAATCTTATATCAAGCATCTTAGAAGCAGCCACTTGCAGCAAATATCTTTTTCTAAAGATTTTATTTATTTATTTGACAGAGAGGGACACAGTGAGAGAGGGAACACAAGCAGAGGCAGTGGGAGGAGAAGCAGGCTTCCCGCAGAGCAGGGAGTCTGATGCAGGGCTCCATCCCAGGACTCTGGGATCAGGACCTGAGCTGAAGGCAGACACTTAACAACTGAGCCACCCAGGCGCCCCAGCAAATATTTTTAAAAGGGCTCTGTTTATCACAACCATCTTATGACAGCTTTATTCTTTCCACGTCTTGGGAAGGGGTGTAAATATGAGGGAAAAGGAATTGTATATTTATCTAAGACAGTGGTTTTCAAACTATGGTCACAGAACTAGCATACTGCCATGGCTAGAGAACCTGTTACAAGTACAAACGCCGAAGCCTTACCCCAAATCCACTGAGTCAGAAACTTTGCAGATGATGCCCAGGAATCTGTGTAGGAGCTTTTTCTGCCTACTAAAGTACTTCTTTGAGCTGCAGAAACCCCAGGAACTCCATTTCCCATGAGAATAATGCTGTATCCCCATGACGTGGGTAGGAACAAGAGGCTATATTATATTCCTGGTTACTTCTAAGTGGGGGTTGAATCTGAGAGGAAGCCCAAAGTAAAGGTGAATGCCGTCAATGTACACTGGACCTATTCTCTTTCTCTGCTGAAACCCTTCTGTTTCAGCAGGCTGCTGCTGCCTGCTGTTTCTAAGCTCCTTCAATTCCCTGCATGTAATTTCCTCCTACTTCCTCTCTGTCAACCCAAACTCCATTATTTCCTTCCAAATTCCATAGTCCCTCTTAGTTGCTTTCACCAGGTATTTATCTAGCACTTACTTTTTTCCTGGGACAAGTTATAAGGACAAATAAAACCCCATCCTTGTTCTCATGTGCCATGAGAGCACACAACAGATCACTCTTCTCCTTTGCTTTTACTCAGACCTTTCTTATAGTTACTAATAAATCATCACCCAACTTCATTTGGTTTTAGGTTACTTTCAGTATATGTTTCTCTTCCCTACTAGATGGCAAGCTTCTGGAGGGCAGTGACCCATGTTTTAAACTCACACTGTGTATGGCATGTTTCCTGGCAGCCTACTGAGTACATGTTGGAGGCATGATATTGGGTTGAATGAATGAGATTATGATTGAAACAATATATATGTACAGAATGGAATCTATAATTTCATAGCAAATTTCTATCTGTATTTTCTTCCTCTGCTCTTTGATCCATCCTTACTCACCAACCTAGGGTATAAAACCAATAAAATCCTAATGGCAACTCATTTGAAAAAAAGTACGTTCATGTCTCTCTATACTGGGCTGGAAAGAAATCTAAACAAGTGTTAGGCCACCTACCAGGTCAAATGCCAATCCACAGAACTCTTCATTAATTTTTAAAATGAATCTTAAATATCGTGCCTTATTTTCCCCTTACTTTTGGATGGGCTTTGAAAAAAAAAATTTGTAGAATCCTGACTCGGGGCCAGAAGGACCAGTTGGATGCCATTAGTTGGTAAAATTGCAAAAGAACTTGCCAAATGAATGATTTGTACATGACCAGAGAGACACAGAGGAGAGCAGTGATCTGTTTAGCAGTGATTATGTATCCAAATCTTTCAATTGAACTAGATTACATGCCAAGCTGAGTTCTCTAAGAGCAGCTGTCTATTGCTTTCAAATTCTCTTTGACTCACATGTCAAAGCAATATTTAGGTCTATAAAGCACATACCTCCTTGCCAAGGTGATTGTTTGCAAATTTGAATAATAATATATTAGAAGGTCCGTGTTTGCTAATTTGTTCACCTTTTCATAGATCAAAGCTCGAGAGAGTCTCTTAAAAGCTAAGCTTCTAAGTAAGGACAGAATGAGAAGAAGGCAAAGTTCCTGTAGCTCTGTTAGAAACTCATGCTGGGGAAATCATCTTCAACATCATCATTTTAACCATGGGGTATTGGGCTCTTCAGTCATCAGGAGACTTTGATATTTGCTACCTGATCATGTGGCTTTAGAGACATACAAAACTAGAAAGACTTACCATGGGAAACACATGGCTTTCTAAAAAGGATAGGTGTTAGGAAGAGAGATAGAATGATAATTTCTATGAATGAAGTAATTTCTTGTGACCTCATTGTGAGATCTTGATAGTCTTTTCAGGGTGGCAAAAAAAAAAAAAAAAAAAGAAAGACACCTTTTTTTAATAAAATAACACTCAGGATCACTAAGGCTGTCAGTAGGAGGAAGAATCTCAGGGTAAGGAAAAGCAGCTGAATTAAAAACCTACACTTCCTACGAGCATTCACTGATTAGTAGTCTCAGATGTACTCTGGCCTCCAGATAACCCAGCTTCTGATTTAACTCTGACCCTATCATGGACACATGGATCTCTTTTGGCTAGGTGGTGGCCTAGCTATGACAAGGCCACACCATTCAAGTCAACTGTCACTGAAAGAAAGGTGAAAACAAAAAAATAAACCCGAGATGTAGTATTACATGAAAATTACCTGGTTTACAAGATATGACTCATTCTCCAGGGCTCAGAGTCCTACTCCAATGGATAAGGTGATGATCTGCAGGTAGTTCTTGCCCTCCTAGCACCCACCCATCAGTATGTACTAGATATATGTGCATCCTGCACATCAGACTTGAAAACAATAGGAAATAGGCTTGAATCTTGAATATATTGCAACTCTGCTCTATGGACAGTGACCATCTAGGATGCTGGATTGAGGGGGTCCCAAGATTTTATCCCAATTTAATGAAGAAAGTATAATGACTGGTGATATCTGCAATGGATAAAGATAAGAGGGTGGGCAGGAATTAAGGGAAGGATGGATGATAATGCCTATGCTGGGTATTTGCCACCCTGGTGCAGACCTAAGAGGATGATTCCAAGAAACAGGTACAGAATTTTCTCTCTTTGACTGCTCTAAGGACCTGACTCTTCTTCCATGGCTGATACTTCAAATAATGCCTTCCCATTTCAGGGAAGACCCCCTGACCACAAGGTCTTTTTTTTTTTTTTTTTTAAAGAGAGAGAGAGACACAGAGACAGAGACAGAGATAGCAAGAAAAAGCACAAGTGGGGAGGAGAGGGAGAAGCAGGCCTCCTGCTGAACAGGGAGTCCAATATAGGGCTCCATCCCAGGACCCCAGGATCATGAACTGAGTAGAAGGCAGAAGTCTAACCCACCGAGCCACGTGGGTGCCCCTAACCACAAGGTCTAATTAGCTTCAATATTCACATAGAAGAAACTCACACTAATGCAGGAGATATTTCTCCATTAACCATTTTTCTTTCTGGAAAGAATCTCAACAGTTGTCTCAAGCTTCCTTTTGGCCACACAGAACCTGGAGTTTCTGAAGTTACAAGTAGCTATCACAGGCAGAGAGTCTGACCCTTCTGGATGACTAAAATTTACAAAATGGTCCATAAGTGAGAGGAAAACTCTGGCTTGGTCCCATCTACCCATGCTCATTGTGAATTTAATAGACATTTTTCATTCTTTGTCAGCTCAAAAAGGAGAACAAGTTATTAAATGGCCTTATAAGGGGAGGCTACTGCAAAAGAGTGTAAATTGCTTCTTTTAAAGGCAAATGGCAGAAGGAAAGCTAAGGGAAAGGAATAACTCATGAGTGGGAGAGACCTAAAAAGGGAAAGCCACTCCAGATAAAGAATAACTGAAGGATTCTCAATACTGATTACCCTTCCAGAGGGCAGCTGTTAAAATCAAGCTAAGCAGCAGGATTGGACTGAATATGAAGGTGCAGCAACCAGCTTTAAATCTGGATCTGGAAAAAAAAAAAAAAAAAGTCCCTATCAGCATTAAGCCTCACACTAGCCCAGAACAACAATTTAGACAGGGAAGCACCAAAACATCACAAGTCAACCTTCACATCCCATATGTGGCCCAGTGACAAGTGTTTATGCAATATGATTGATTATCCTGCAATTTACTTTGTCAATCAGTCACGGAGTTAATTACATGTTACTCTTGGGCACTATTATAAATAATGGTATGGCAAACTGTGCTAGATTTAATGGTCCTTAGCATTCAGCTATTAAATTGATGACACAGCCACATCAGTATTGATGAACAAGGACCTTCTCCATCAAGGATAATTTATATCACTGAACATAATGGGCTATCCCGCTCCCAGTTTTGTGGAGACATTATTCACATTGATACAAGCAATGAATCCATCAATAAAAGAGGAACAAATATTGTTTTGTGGGTTTTTTTTTTAATCCCCTGATAAATACTGATCGTGAGGAAATGGGGACTTTGTATCACTGACATGGAGCTTAGGGAAATGTGAGCTCACCATAAAACTTGCTAAAATGGGAAAGTCAGATGGATTCAGGAGGAACCATTTGCATGCAAACACAGCCTCTCCATGGGGAGTCTTTGAGTGTGCTGTCTACCCTGACTAGAACATCCTTCTTTTCCACCGACTCCCCATATACCTGGTTGACTCTAGGCATCCATCAGAGAGCATCTTAAGTGGCACATTATCCAAGAAGTCTTCTCTGACTTTCTGAACTGGATTAGATGCCCATCATAGTTTGGGTCATCCAGAATTTGACTCTGAGACAAGGATTCATGTAAATGTGTTCCCAGGATTAGCTGATAGGTGAATGGGCAAATGGACCAGAGAAGGAAAGTAGGCAAAGTAAGGATAGAATATCAAGCAAAGTCTCAGAGAGGAGGGTTTTGGCTCAATCCTGCCAGGAATGAATGAATGAATGAATGAATAAATGAATAAATGAAATGTAGAGTTGTCTCAATCATGGATAGCACTTAAATCTCTGCATGTGTCAGTCACTGGTTAAGGGCTACCCTGAGAACTTTGAGTACTACACAAATTGGAAAACCAGTCTGGCAGCTTGAGGACAATCCTCTAACAAAGACGTTAAGTGCTGGTGTTAGGAGAGAAAGGATCTCAGGAGTTGGTGTGCCTCCAAATGGTAAAGAGATCCAATGTGACATGGGCGGAACACACTGATAGTGTCTGCTATAGTGGCCTTGAGCAGTGTTCCCATAGCCCGCTGTGCATTCTATAAGATAGCATGTATCATGCTGCATTGTAACTGTTCAGTTAATTATCTCTTACCTGCTAGCTTGTAAGCTCCGCGATGGCAGAAGCCATGACTGTCTTGTTCCTCATTTTATCCCCAGTGACTAGCACAGCAGCTGGCCCACAGTTAGTCCACAAATGATATTTGTGAAAGGAGAGAAGAAAGGGAAGGCAGGAGCAAAGTTGGTTCAATGGAAGGATTACACTAGGATAAGGTATCACACATTCAAGCAAAGACAAATCTTGCAAAACAACATTCTTACAGGGGTTTGTGCTGATGCAGTTTCACGCATTCTGAGCATGAGAATCTTGGTTCTAAAAGTCAGGTATTGTCCATCCAGCCAGGAGTTCATTTGTAATAGTCCTGGAGGGGCTCTTCAGTGGATGAGGGTAAAATAATCAGATCAATGCTCTCAAATGCAGGCTGTGATCATTTTACCACACAGTCAATCTGAACAAACATAAATATGACAACAGTAGGGTTTCTATTAATTCCTAGCTCCTTTTCATTAAATGTTGGAAATCCTTAGGTAATATGGGCCAGAGATCCAGCTTTTTTCTGATCACATCTGGAATGCTTTTTAAGCTTTCATTAATTCTTTTCCATGTATTATTTACATGTATTCTTTAAAACCTGACTTCTAAAGTTTACTGACTTAGTAAGACAGAAGTTTATTTCTCAGTCAAGGAAAATCAGTCGGTGTTCCATGGGCAGTTTCATACAGTGATTCAGAGATCCAGGTTCCATCCACCTTGTGGCTTCACCATCCTCTGAAACCTTAAATTCCTTCTCTATCAGCCAGTGGAAAAGAACAGAGAGTGAGAAAGCACACCCCTACTTAACCTTCAGCCCAGAGGTTAAACACATCACATTTCCTTGCTGGTGACCAATCACTGGCTGGGAAATGTAACCCATCCAGCAACAGCTCTACACTGGGCTAGGTAGCTAACCTGCTCTGCCACAGTCATTCAACAAATAGTTATTAAGCACCTAAAGTATGCAAAATTCTGTGTTCACTGTTGGGAATAAAATCATAAACAAAACAGGAATGGTTGCCACCCCGAAGCTAATTTATAGTTCATCGGAAAGATAGAAATTAATCAGGTAATCATAAAAACACGTACTCCCAAATGTGCAGTGAAGAAAAAGTAGGGACAGAAGAAAGTTTAAAACAAGCTAGATCTAGTTTGAAAGCCTGAGGAAGCAAATATTTAAGCTGACACCTGAATTTTAAACAGATTTGTCTAGAAGAAGTTGGAGAGAAAAACATTTGGGTTAGAGGGAACAGCATGTGCCAATGTCCTGATAGAAGAAGGATGCTTAACTTCTATTATCCCAGGGTAACCCAAACTTATTTGAGGATCAGCCCTTTTTTATTTTTCACTATACCTAATAACCTCCCATGCAACTGGCTCTCTGTAAAAACAAACTTTTAAAACACTTTGCTACCATGTAGATTAATAAATTCATAAATTTTTATTTCTGCTCTTTCCAATGATAGCCTTCATGTGGAATTTAGTTGAATACTTGGGTCTGTTTATCAAAAACTACCTTTGAAAATATAATGAATACTAGATTAGCCAGAAGAATTTCTAATTAGTTCCCACTACTTTTTCTGGTCTCCCAAAGTAGTTATTGATGAAGCTGTTACTGGAAGGGCCATTCCCATCAGTGAATGGATGGGTTTGTACCTCCAGGTAAAGAAGTTCTGTTTCATCTTCCCAAAGACAAATATAGCTATTGCTCTGTCCAGTGATAGAAATGAAATGAGAAGAAAGGTTCAATTACTTGTGTAATAAGGCTGATAAGATAGGTCAGTGGCCCTGCTTACCACTGTCAAAATCTCAGTTCTCTGCTTGTCCATCTTGCAAATATGTGCCTGGCTCCATCCGGATGAAAAGAATAGGGTGTCTTCCTGGCAAACTCATACAACCGAGTTCTATCTCTCAGGAAAATATTCTATTCAAAAGTCTCTCTATAATAATTATTGTTTAGAAGAGGAGAAATTAGTCTCTTTGACAAATAGAGTTTCACCAGCAGCAATGTTGGGCAAACAACATAGTCCAAACTCTTGGTTTTCTCATTTATCTAGGAAATTCCAAGCTCTTTTTTTTCACACTATGTAAGTAAGCATCATAACTCAGTGAGGCACAGATTGACCATGAATGGCCCAGTCTATGTAGGAAGGCTAAGTGATATAGAGACCTTTTCACACATACATACACACAAAAGAGATTTCAAAAAATAAGTATTGAATTAACCTAAACTTGGCTGGTGTATGTCCACACAAGGCTCCAATCAGAAGCTAATTCCTAGATGAATACCCAAGATCCAGACCTGGGTCAGATGTGATGGTTGCCCAACAGAGTCAAGAGTCCTGAGCATCAAAGGTTATATTCAAAGGATAAACTAGACAGCCAATCAAGTCAAAGAAACATTATAAACAATAGAACAGAGCAAGGACAAAATCAATGGTAATGTTGAGGCAAGAGAATCCAGAACAATTTTTGTGAGTCCGACTGGAATGCCTGCATTTGTTTTATATTGTCTTATGGATAGATGGTAAACCCAATCTAAATACCCAGAATTGGTTTGGGCATGTCAGCAGCAAAACTGTTTTCGGATGGTCATTTCATGAGATTGTTGAGGAGTGGCTCATATCTGCATGCTTTTAGGAACTGTTTTGTTCCCTTGTTTTAAAACTTCCAAGTCTTGAACACCTATGATGGTTGCATTGGCAGTAATTAATTAAATAAGAGTAGCAAGTAAATGAACTTGGGAATGTTGGGAATACACAGTAATCAAGTTGCCTGGCCATGCCAAGACTTCCTCCTGACTGTCAGTCAGTCTTCCATTGCCAGCTTGTGGTTTCTAGACCCATTAAGCCACACAAATGGAGTCATCTGTTCTTTTCTGGTCTTCAAGCAACTTTTCCTCCTCAGGGACCCAGCAGGAGGTTGTCTGTAGGCATCAAATTATAGCAATCAATAAACCACAAGCAGCATGGCTCATTTAGAAACAGACACAGGCATTTTGCTGGGAGAAACGGTGATTACTTACCACAGGTCCAGAGAACCATGGTGTTTATTAGGAGTCAAAAATGTGGGATTCAACATGGCCAAATACTAAACTGTCCCTTGGCCCTCAAACTTGTTCTTTCTATGATTCTCGCCTGGTGAATCGTACACCAAAATACCCAAGCCAAAAGCTTGGGGACAGTTCTAATTTTTTCTTTCCCCCTTTTCTTCTCCCTCAACCCCAACATCTACTTAAAGATTGAGACCTATAGTTGCCATTTCCTTACTATCTTCATAATCTTCCCAATTTCACACTAAACACATTGGACTTCTGTTTCTCCCTTTTGTTCATTCTCCCCTTGGCAGCCAGAGTGATCTCTCTACATTGTCTGCAGAGGACTAATCCAACCAAGGAATTCTATAGAATGTTTTGCCACTTGATAAATGCTGGGGTAGAATGGCTTCATAAAAACAGTGAAATAACATCCTGTCCAAACTGTCATGTCATCAGTGCCCAGAGTATCTGCACATGAAACATAGTAAATACTCCTTCAGTGATGAGTAAATAAGCAGTATGGTATACAGGAAAGCACAGACTCCCCCCAAGAGACCAAGGTTCAAAGCCCAACTTTACCACTTTCTAACTGAGTTACCCAGGAAATTCACCTAACATCCCTGGGCTTCAATTTCTTTCAAAATGTTGTTATCAGTACCTACCTAGCAAGTTTGTTGTGAGGATTAAGTGAGATGTGCTTAAAGAACTTGGTCAATGAGTACTTGGCAAACAAAAATAACTCAAATGCTAATTGTATTAAAAACAAATAAATTGACAGAACAAAAAAACATGTAACTATTAGGCACCACCTATATAGGGTACTTTATAAGGAAAATTGAGGATTTGTGACCTCTGACCTCCAGAACTTAAAGCCTACATTGCATATCTCACCCCAGTTCAGTCAGTCAAAGAACATTTACCCCGGGCTCATCTCTCAACTAGAATTTAAAAACTTTCCAAAAATCTAACATGGGACTCTGACAGGGAATTTAACATGGGGATACCCCAATGTCAAATAAGGATTTTGTAGTTTTAAAAGTTTAGTTTGATAATATCAATACCTGCTGGAGTTAGATCTGTATTACATAAAAATCAAATGGAAGATTTTAGAATTTGCCTTCCAACTTCAGTGAGTCATTACGATCTAGAATGGATGCAATGACACAGGAAGTGTGATCCTAATCATTCTTCCCAGAGCTGATCAAGTATGATCCCGCTGATGGGTGGGAATGACACTAGTGAAGGAGAAAGAAATCACTTAATTTTTCAATCATTTTAAGAGAAGGACAGGAACTTAAGGACCATTGAGTCTAATCCTTTCTCTCGCCAGATGATAGCCTTGAGCCCCTGAGAAATAAAGTATCCTGCCTAAAAGGGGAATGGCTATTCTGAGACCAAGAGCCCAAAGCTCCTAACTCTGTCCAGTACTCCTTCCACTGAGCGCTGTGCAGAGCATTTGTTTTTGTGACTCGGTGAAAGACAAATCTTTATTCAAAATGTTGAGATCTCCCCCTCCTCCAAAGTGCCTCTCTCCTTAGTTTCTCTCCAACATGAGATGTAGACTTTTATTTCGTTTCATGGCACATATTGTGGATACACACTCTCAGACTCTTGAACCCTGGAGTGGCCTTTCTATCCTACAACTCTGAGGTTATAAAGTTATGAAGTTATAGGTTATATAACTAATACAAATTCTAAATGAAATAGATTATATTCCTAATCTAGAATCTAAATTCTGTATCAGTTCCTACAGGTCCTCCAAAACATTAAGAGGGAATTGTCACTTACCATTTGTGAAAAGTGCTCCAAGATTCTTGTATGAAAGATGCTATTCACATATTTGTGTGAATATTCACATGTTTGTACCCAACTAAGTCCTTAGTTTTACACTTTTTCCATATGGTGTTAATGTCTGTTTTAGACAATAAGCTTTATGTGAGTAAAAATTAATTCATCTATCTTTACCACTAAAGATATAATGTGTATTACTGTGTATTGCACCTAGTTCATTTCCTGACAACGTAGATACTCAATAAAGGTGAGATAATGAATCAAAAAATAAAATAAAATAGGAAAAGCAAAATCTGTTGTCACTTTTTCAATCTCCTATTATCGAATGTATCAGGTTCATCTGCAATATGTTTCAGGAAATATAGAGGAGGTAAATATATAGAAAAGAGAGAGACCAGGAGCCGGGAGGATGTGGAAGAGGTCCTTTTAATTTCAGAACTCCTCAAGGGGAATCATACTTCACTATATGTTAAAGATAGTATGCATCATACTCCAACAGCCTGCTAGACTGACTTAAGTTATTGAACATCTGTGCATTGGGTGGAGATTGTGTTCATATTTGCAATTCACATAAGGAAGTTTCCTGAGTCCAAAACTCATCAGCCCCTGATTGAATATCAGCTTCTCAGATAGATCTTATACCTGTGAATTTGGTAGAAAGGAGTGGTACAGGTTGAAACAATTCGGACTGACTTTGAACATGAAGATAGAGAACTCTTCTTGAAAGCTTGAGGCAAAAGTCACTGTCAAAGCCTGCCTCTTCACTCTGCCCACACAACCACAAGAGCTTCAACCTTCCTAGAGAGTAGTGAGGTGTGAAGTTAAAGAGGTTTGGACAAGCATTTGGGAGCCTCTGAAGCTTATCTGAACTAACCAAGCCTCCCAAAGCCATAAATCTCCAATGAAAGCTTCAAAGAGCAATATACTTCATTGTGGAATGTCTCAGGGATTGGCTGCAGTCCAGAAAGAAGAGATGTGTGAATTGCAAGATAAAACCAACATCGCATCACCCTTCCCTTCCGGGAATCTCTTAGTCCAACTCTCATGTGTGTAACCTTTGAGAATGTTGCTTGCCTGCTTAGAGGGGTGCTGCATTGCATGATCACAAAGGAGTCAGGATGGCCCTTGAATGTTGTTTTCTGTTTGTGGTCAGGTTTCTTACTGGATTGAAGAAGACAGTGTAAGCCATGATGTAAATATAAATTATTGCCGCGGTTGTCCCAGACACCTAGATTTTCTGTCTATTGCTTTTCAAAGTGTCCAGAGGCCACATGCATGCAAACTGGAAAGACTCTTGTTTTGAAGTCAGGTTCTTGGGACCCTCCCCAGACAACTGAATCAGAATCTCTGATAGGGCCTGGGAATCTGAAATTTAATAAGCTCTCTTAGGCATATTAAATCCCTAGGCATAACATTTTCTTATCACTGTTCCTTTAATGCAATCCAGTCATTTTGCAGAGGAGGACTGAGTCCCAGAAAGGTAGAATGACCTGTTTAATGTCTCATTGCTGGTAAACATCAGAGGCCAGGTGTAGACCCACAGCTGTGCCTTCCCAGATCTGTCCTTTTTCAGCACCACATCTCTGTCATCATATCCTGGGGCATTCCTCATTGCATAGCACAAGTTCCTACAGGGAAGTGCTCTGAGATGCTTTCAGTGTCTCTGGAGCATGTAACACGCAGGAGACAAGAGACTTAACTGGGCAGATTACATTCCAGAGGAAGGAGAAAGTAGCTCTGTGTCCTCCAGTTGTCCCTGCAGGCACCCAGAGTGCTCTTCTGCTCTATCTGTCCTTACCATATGCTCAGAAAAGGATTCTGTTTTAGCCATTTATCCTTCTGTACAAATAAATTGAAGAGCTCTTATATTTGCACATGCCGCTTAGGAGGTGCTCTTTTCTTTATTTGCTCTTGGAAGCCTTCCTGACTGTCCATGGTGACTACCTTTGGCACAGCCCTCCAGTTTTGCCATGTCCATTCTATTTATTTGCAACTGCATCTCCTGCACTAAACTGTCAGCATCTTGAGGGCAGGAGATACATCTTTCATCTCTTTATACCCATTGCCATCACGATCTCTAGTCCATGGTAAATGATAAATAAATAATATATATGTGTCAAATAAATTCTTGCAACAACCTAGTGAATAGAGAAGACTTACCATCCCTACCTTACAGATTAATAAACTGGGTAGAAAACGGCAAAGTGATTTGGGGATGATTACACAGTTGACCAGTGAAAGGGAAGAGATTTAATTCAAATTATGAATGACTCCAAAAGTGCTGCCATTTCTCCCCCTTATCAAACCACTAACATGTTACCCCCAAGGTCAAGATAATCCCTCTCCTGGAGGTAACTACCTCTTCCACCAACTCTCTAATTGTGGAAAAGGCAGTTTGGCCTGATTACTAGAAATGTGGTGAGACAAATGCAAAGTGTAGATTGAGAGCAGATTTGGAAGAAAAAACAGCAGTTGACGGCAAGAGAGCCTAGGACCAAAAAAGCAGATTGAGTTAAATGGCACTGACCTGAGTCTACAAGGGGAACTCATGCTTTGGGATCTTCCTCCCACGAAGCACCTGATATGAGTTTCAGGATTAGAGGAAGCCGCATCATTCTGGACATAACAGTACTGAAAAGGAACACAGAGCACTCCCCCACTGCATCTAGACTTCTTGTCCCAGATGCTCTGTGTTTCCTCTTGAGGCGGGGATCAGTGAGTGAGGGCAGACCAGGCAGGGAAAACAGATGGTGGATGACTGTGCACAGCCTCATTTACAGGGTCCACACTGGAATTAAAATATGCTGGCATTCCCAATATTTAATATAGGGTGTTTTTTTTTTAAAGACTGGTAATAGAATCTACATTTCATAAGACCTTGCTTCATCAACTAAGGCAAGACCTCTGGCCTCTCTCCGCTCTTTTAAAGCTCACCCTTCAATTATTTCTTTGAAAATTGCAAGCAGGTTCTTGCATACACTCACCCACAAGTCATTTCAGCTACCTCATGGTGTGGGCCATACCCCCCACCCTCAATTTGTGCATTGTCTCCCGCTTCTGCTACCCCTGAGGCCAGCTAAGGGCCCTTCTCCACTTCCATTGTATCAGAAGGACTAACCCCAAGCCAAGAGAGCTCATATTCCATGGATCCCAAAGATTCCAACACCGTTTTCTCCCTGCTGTTGCTGCTGCCCCTTGGTGCAGGGATGCCTTAGCATGTGAATGCCAATGCTGTGCCCTCTAAGGCGTCCAGACATTCCTGCTGCTGCAGCTGCCGTCCCCTTCCCCCCTCTTCCCCCAGCTCCCAAGCAACACCTCCACTGCATGCTCCATGCAACAGAGTCCCTGGGACTACATTCTGGTGCTCTCAGTGCATCAAAGCTACTCTCTCTGTTCTCTTGGTGTACATAAGACCCTGGTATTTTGTGCTCTTTTAGGCTGCCTTTTTGCTGAAAGCCTCCTCCCTAGAACTCAAACTGAATCCACAGGGGCAAAACCCGTGGAAAAACCTGGGTGATTGTCACCAGACTCGGCTCAGCCTTGCCCCACTCCTGTGAAGTCCAGTTCTCTGCTGCTGGACCCATCTTGTGAGCCTACTCTCTCCTCACCTCAGAATGAGTCCCTCAGAAGACACTCGGGCTGTCATACAGACAAGTTTCCACTAGTCCTGCTCACCATTCCAGCAAAGGTGGCTTCTGGAGATGGACATAGTCGAAGCCTCAGCCCTGCCTGCCGCTTCTGGAGCTGCACCTACATAATGTTTATTTGAGAAACTTTCCCCTCCATCTATCCTACCCATCCTACCTGTAACCATCTAACTGGATCCAGCTTCAGTCTCTGCTCTACTCTGAAGCTCTCTGTTTTACTCCACGTAGCCTTCTGCCCTGCCAGACTCAGAAGCCTAATCAGAGTATTCATGTCACAATGGAGGAACTGCTTTTAACTCTTACCCTAAGAGCTGGGTCAATGTCAAATAGTATTTGCCAGCTCTGCAGTGAGCAATCGCAATAAAGTGATTAGAAGATAATCAAGGGAACTTGGATCCTCTCCCCATGGACATACCCAGCCAAGGTCTGCCAGGGCCCAAGTCACAACCATCAAATAAACATATTTGATATTCTTTTTGTATATATTTGATATTTTTGATATATATTTGATATCATTTTGTATATATATATTTGATATTCTTTTTGTAGATATTTAGAGTGCTATATAAGCCACTAAACCAATTTTGTGTTAAGGGTTCTCATTGCATTTTTACAAAAAAGAAGTCATTCCAAATACTAAGTTATGGGTGAAATTTTCACAAATCCCTAATCTTAGCTGCTCTGAAATATGACTATATATTTGCCTAAAACCTCCGTAAAATGATAGAATATTGCCTGACTTTCTAAAAGCTGCAGTTAGAAAACTGGTCTAGACTGAGTGATATGAAACACAGTTTGGTCCCTACATTGTTAGCATTTAATTTTGATGGTCTCAATTTATTCCACCTTTAAATGAACTCAGTAAGACCCCCCTCCTGGATTAATCATTCTGGGCAATTTTGAAAAGTTCTTATTATCAAAGAGAACATTAAAATTGTATATAAGTGTATTCTTCCCAAGAGAGGTCAGATATTGTGAATTAGTTGATTATTTAACAAAAAAGAAAGAAAGAAAAGAAAAGAAGGGGAAAAAGCTTTCCACTGGAAAGGCATCTGGCAGAAGTTTATTGCAAAGATATGTGGTATAATGACAAGGGCCCTGGATGTAGAGCAATGAAGCCAGGTTCAGGTCCTCATTAGCTCTTGCTAGTTCTGCACTTGGGAATAAGTCACCTTCGGTTACTTTATTATATTTTAGGATCTTCATCTGTAAAAATGGACCCGTTTTCTCCTGGGGGTGGGGTGGCTTTTGGGAGGATCACCAGGGGACCATGAACAATGCGCTTTAAGCTCTCCAAGGTGTATAGATACCTACCTAACAAAAGGGAACAAGGAGAGTACTGTTACATTACCAGGTTTTAATAGTTAATTAAGAATTGTATTACTTTAATTACTTTAATATGAAAGTCTCCGACTTTGGAACAGAAGGTTGAAAAAGGAATAAAGATGTAGTGTCGTGTAACTAGGGAATTCTGGATTGGAAAGGGACCTCACAGAACATTCCTTCCAATTCTCCTTCCCCAGACACCCATTTATACAGAAGGAAACCAAGGCACAGAGTTTGGGAAGCCTTCCCAAGGTCTCATGGCACTACCTGCAGAACTCAGACTAAAACTTAGCTCTCCTGCTTCCCAGCCCCTAGCACCTGTGACTACAATCGTTAAATTATGTCCATAATCCCATTTCTGCCTTCTACACCCATGTCTACAACCACCAAAGCTTATTATCTGGTTCAACTGTCTCCTTTAATAAAAATCAACAAGATGATTGCAGTATCTTCCTTTCCCTTTGCAGTGTAGAGAGGACCAAACACTCAGAGAACTGTCATCAACTTGACTAAGGAAGAGAGACCTTTTTCATTCACTTATCAGATATTTATCTGAGTTCTTACTTGTGCCCAAGAATTGTGCTAAACCCTGATAAAAATCTGAGTGCTCAGAGTTTTCCTTCAAGTCGTGGATATGGGCCAGTGATGACCATGTAGGTGGAGATGTTAGAGCGGATATAAACAGATTGCAATGGAAGATGATGTGACTAAGGAGCGGGAGAAACTTGACAGCAAATTCTGCTTTACCTGAACAAATGACAAGTATACAGTGATTAAAAATAAATAAATGAAAATTTGAGACGTCAGGAGAAGAAGACATTTCCTTTATCTTTGAGAATTCTTCAGTGACTTGTGGCAGTGATATAGTTCCTGATCACAGTTTAGAGAGTCCATTACTCCCCACCCAGAACTGCATCAGATTCTGACCCTGAGAACTCTGATGTCAAAGTCAGCCATACTTTAAACACTGAATATTCAGTATGAATACTAGGTCACTAACCTCTCTATTTCTCAGTTTCCTCATCTATAAAATGGAGACAATTACAAACGCTCTCCACTAGCAGGGTTGCTGTAAAGGTTAAATGAGTAACATGGGAAACAATATAAGCAACAGAGAGAACCTGTTCACTGTTCCCAAGCAAGAGGCTGCATAGACAAGTGTGTGCATGGTCTCTGGGGTCTTTAGCTCTTTCTGTGAAATGCATAGATAGGTGTGTCTTGAGAGTTTGCACTACTCCATCCTGTTCTTACTTTACATTTGCATGGAACCCATTATAAGAAAGGTATGCCAGCCAACAGTGTACAAAGCTACCAGTTAGCCACCTCCTTGGCAACAACTGTTATTTTTTTCTTGTGTTTTTTTTTTAACAATAGCCATCCTAACAGATGTGAGGTGCTATCTTGTTATAGTTCTGATTTGCATTTCCCTAATAATCAATGATGTTGAACATGATTTCATATACCTGTTGACCATTTTTATATCTTCTTTGGAGGAAGGTCTATTCAAGACTTTTGCCCATTTTTTAAAAATTGGGCTATTGGGTTTTTTGCTGTTGAGTTGTGGGAGTCTCTTCTACATTTTGGAAATTAACCCCTTATCAGATAAACAGTTTGCAAATATTTTCTCCCATTTCATAAGATACCTTTCATTTTGTTGATTCCTTTTCTGGATAGGAGCTTTTTAGTTTGACATAATCCCACTTGTCTACTTTTGGTTTCATTGCCTATGCTTTTGGTGTCATATCCAAGAAATCATTACCAAGACCAATTTCAAGTAGCTTTCTTCCATGTTTTCTTACAATAGTCTTAACAGTTTCAGGTCTTATGTTGAAATCTTTAATCCATTTTGAGTTGATTTTTGTGTATAGAAAAGGTGGGGACTGAATTCCTTTCTCTCTCTCTCTTCCTTCCTTCCTTCCTTTTTTTGTATTCGGATATCCAGTTTTCCCAACATCATTTGTTGACAAGACTATTCTTCATTTTGCATTCTTGACACCTTTGTCAAAAATCGGTTGACCATATATATGTGAGTTTATTTCTGGTCTTTCTGTTCTGTCCCATTGGCCTATAGGTTTATCTTTATGCCAGTGCCATGCTGTTTTAATCACTGTAGCTTTGTGATGTATTTTGGAATTAGAAGTGAGGTGTGGCCTACTTTGTTCTTTTTTCTTAAGATTGCTTTGGCTATTGACAGAATTCAACACTGTTTCATGATAAAATGCTCAACAAACAAGGTATAAAAGAATGTAACCTCCAAAATGATAAAAGCCATATGTGACAAGCCCACAGCTAAAATCCAACTCAATGGTGAAAAATTGAAAGCTTTTCCTTTAAGATCAGGAACAAGATAAGGATGCCCATTTTTGCCACTTCTATTCAACACAGTACTGAAAAATCTTTGCCAGAACAATTAGGAAAGAAAAGAAAAGAAAAAGAAATAGGAAAAGAAGAATTAAAATTATCTGTTTGCAGGTGACATAATTCCTCTATATAGAAAGCCCTATAGATTCCACCAAAAGGAACTGTTAAGAGGAACTGTTGGAACTAATACACAAATTTAGTAAACTTGCATGATACAAAATCAACATAGAAAAGTCAGTTGTGTTTCTATACACTAATAATGAACCATCAAAAAAGGAAGTTAAGAAAACAGTCCCACTTACAATAGCATCAAAAATAATATATTTAGGAATAAACTTAACCAAGGAGGTGAAAGATTACACATTGGAAATTATAAAACATTGATGAAATTAAAGGAGACACAAGTGAATGGAAAGATGTTCCTTTTTCATATACTGGAAGACTTAATGTCATTCAAAATATCCATATTCCTCCAAGTGGCCTGCAGATTCAATGTTATCTCTATCAAAATCCCAATGGTATTTTTTTTTACAGAAATAGAAATACAATCCTAAAATTCATATGGAATCACAAAATCTTTATTTTAATGTCAACTGATTATGAACTGATCAACTGTGTCTATAAAATAATTTCACTGCAATACCTAAATTAGTGTTTGATTAACTAATGGGACTGTAACCTAGCCAAGTTGACACATAAAACTGACCATCACAAAAGGCTAATGAACAATAAGTTGGCATATCTTTCTTATAATGGGTTCCATGCAAAATGTAAAATAAGAACAGGATGGTGTAGTGCACTCTTAAGACAATGCTTAAGACCCCAAAGGCCGTGCACATACTGTCTATACAGCCTATTGCTTGGGAACAGTGAACAGGTCTTCTCTGTTGCTTGGTGTGTTCATTGAGCTTCAGGGAATCCTAATACTTTATAGTTTCAATCACAGAATGGGATTTTTTACACAGAACAAATTTAGAAGACCTCAATTCTGAATTTCTGCTTCCATTAAGAGGCAATGTGGTATATTGGAAAATATTTCAGCTATGGCAACAAACACCTGCGTTCAAATCCATCTTTGTCACTTTCTAGGTGTCCAGTCAAGTCACTTAATCTCTCTAAGCCTGTGAATGGCAATTACCTATGAATGGTAATAATAGTATTGTCATTTCAAGGTTCCCATAAAGGGTTAAAGACCATAAACCAAGTGGCACGGGTTCATAAAAGATCCAGTTAAGACAAACTATGAACTACTTTTAGTTCAGAGATTATCTAATGTTATGGAGTATTATGCCTCCATCAGAAAGGATGAATAC
>PISX010014966.1:0-51234 GCA_004024625.1 Mellivora capensis | reverse complement strand
CCAAACTACCAGAACTCATACAGCAATTCAGTAACGTGGCAGGATACAAAGTCAATGTACAGAAATCAGTGGCTTTCTTATACACTAACAATGAAAATACAGAAAGGGAAATTAGAGAATCGATTCCATTTACTATAGCACCAAGAACCATAAGATACCTGGGAATAAACCTAACCAAAGAGGTAAAGGATCTGTACTCAAGTAGCTACAGAACACTCATGAAAGAAATTGAAGAAGACATAAAAAGATGGAAGACCATTCCATGTTCTTGGATCGGAAGAATAAACATTGTTAAAATGTCTATACTACCTAGGGATGCCTGGGTGGCTCAGTTGGTTAAGCAGCTGCCTTTGGCTCAGGTCATGATCCCCGCGTCCTGGGATTGAGTCCCACATTGGGCTCCTTGCTCAGCAGGGAGCCTGCTTCTCCCTCTGCCTCGGCCTGCCACTCTGCCTGTGCTCACTTGCTCTCTCTCCCTCTCTCTCTGAAAAATAAAAAAGTTAAAAAAAAATGTCTATACTCCCTAGAGCAATCTTTACTTTTAATGCCATTCTGATCAAAATTCCACCAGTACTTTTCAAAGAGCTGGAGCAAATAATCCTAAAATTTGTATGGAATCAGAAGAGACCCCAAATTGCTAAGGAAATGTTGAAAAACAAAAATAAAACTGGCGGCATCACATTACCTGATTTCAAGCTTTACTACAAAGTTGTGATCACCAAGACAGCATGGTACTGGCATCAGAACAGACACATAGACCAGTGGAACAGAGTAGAGAGCCTACATATGGACCCTCAACTCTATGGTCAAATAATTTTCGACAAAGCAGGAAAAAATATACAATGGAAAAAAGTCTCTTCAATAAATGGTGCTGGGAAAATTGGACAGCTATATGTTGAAGAATGAAAGTCGACCATTCTCTTACACCATACACAAAGATAAACTCAAAATGGATAAAGGACCTCAACGTGAGACAGGAATCCATCAGAATCCTAGAGGAGAACATAGGTAGTAACCTCTTTGATATCAGCCACGGCAACTTCTTTCAAGATCTGTCTCCAAAGGCAAAGGAAACAAAAGCGAAAATGAACTTTTGGGACTTCATCAAGATCAAAAGCTTCTGCACAGCAAAGGAGACAGTCAACAAAAGAAAGAGGCAACCCACGGAATGGGAGAAGATATTTGCAAATGACAGTACAGACAAAAGGTTGATATCCAGGATCTATAAAGAACTTCTCAAACTCAACACACACAAAACAGATAATCATATCCAAAAATGGGCAGAAGATATGAACAGACCCTTCTCCAATGAAGACACACAAATGACTATCAGACACATGAAAAAATGTTCATCATCACTAGCCATCAGGGAGATTCAAATTAAAACCACATTGAGATACCACCTCACACCAGTTAGAATGGCCAAAATTAGCAAGACAGGAAACAACGTGTGCTGGAGAGGATGTGGAGAAAGGGGAACCCTCTTACACTGTTGGTGGGAATGCAAGTTGGTGTAGCCACTCTGGAGAACAGTGTGGAGATTCCTCAAGAAGTTAAAAATAGAGCTTCCCTATGACCCTGCAATTGCGCTACTGGGTATTTACCCCAAAGATACAGATGTGGTGAAAAGAAGAGCCATCTGTACCCCAATGTTTATAGCAGCAATGGCCACGGTCGCCAAACTGTGGAAAGAACCAAGATGCCCTTCCACGGACGAATGGTTAAGGAAGATGTGGTCCATATACTCTATGGAGTATTATGCCTCCATCAGAAAGGATGAATACCCAACTTTTGTAGCAACATGGACGGGACTGGAAGAGATTATGCTGAGTGAAATAAGTCAAGCAGAGAGAGTCAATTATCATATGGTTTCACTTATTTATGGAGCATAACAAATAACACGGAGGACATGGGGAGATGGAGAGGAGAAGGGAGTTGAGGGAAATTGGGGGGGAAGATGAACCATGAGGGACTATGGACTCTGAAAAACAACCTGAGGGTTTTGAAGGGGCGGGAGGTGGGAGGTTGGGGGAGCCAGGTTGTGGGTATTATGGAGGGCACGCAATGCATTCATCACTGGGTGTGGTGTAAAACTATGAATTCTGTTACGGTGAAAAGAAATGAAATAAAAAAAATAAATTAAAAAAAATTAAAAATAGAGAAAAAAATGCAAAGTTAAATATGCTTCTAACTTAGTAAGTTCACCAACATAAATGTAATAAGCTCTACTTTTTAACATGGATACAGCATAAAAATATTTCATATATACAAGAGAAAAACAAGATTCCATTTTGGGTGACAGAATAATCAGGATCAGACCTACCTTTCCTACCCTAAACAACTATCAAACTCTGCTAAATAGATGAAGCAGCTATTTTTAGCATTGGACAACAGGCAGCACAGGACTATGGTTCATAAATAAGAAAACATGAGATAAGCACTACATAGACTCTACTCTCTGCCTGGGAGTGCTGTGTAGATCCCAGTGTAAGAAGATGAAGAATGGAGAAAAATGGCCCAACCAACATGCTAAGACAGAGATGTGACTTTATGAAATGTAGGTGAGCAGGAAGGAGTTCTATCTTTTTGATGGCCTATGCTGTGAGTCACTGGTATCAATTCTACCACAGTCAGAGGCCCACTCAGATTCTAGGGAAGGGAACCTAGGACCCATCTCTTGGTGGGAGAAATGTTAATGGCACATTGGTGCAAGAGCTTGTAAAATGAGGAAGCTAATTGTAGCCATTCAATTTGCCCTAATAGTAGTAATTACCAAGAAATGGACTAAGCATTTTGTCTTAGATCTGATTCTCCAGGAAATTTTACATAAAAATCAAGGAACACTTAGGAAACATTTGCTGTATCTGGGACACTGATTTCCCCTTTAGAATTCATGGACTTCACTGACAGAGGCAGAAAATAAGAGAAGGGATAGAACTTCTCTTCCACAGTCCAGGGTGCCCTATGTGAGTAGGGCCAACAGTGCACACTCCACTGTGGGAGAGGCTGCAGGTCTTCATCTACGTTGACAAGTGTTAGTCTTCACTCTCCTCTCATTCTAACAGTGACATAAATTAGACTCATATGTTTCGAAATGGAACTGAATGTAGCCAATGTTGCTGCTAACCCCAGTAACCACTTTAGCTGGTCTTTCCTTATTTTATAATCACTCATTACTGTGATCTTCTTCTTCTTCTTTTTTTTTTTCCCCAGTCATGAAGTTAGCTTTACTTTATTCAACAGGATTAAATTTCCTTATGTGTATCTTTGCCTTTGGACACAATCATTACCTGAAAGGCAAGATTCCTTGCTTGCACTGGGATTGTCATTTGTTCTCTTTAATCATTATATTTAACCTTCAATGGCAGTTTCCTTTAAAAATTACACATGAAAAAGTGATCTACATCACTCAGCATCAGGGAAATACAAATCAAAACCACAATGAAATACCACCTCACACCAGTCAGAATGGCTAAAATTAACAAGTCAGGAAATGACAGATGCTGGCGGGGATGCGGAGAAAGGGAAACCCTCCTACACTGTTGGTGGGAATGCAAGCTGGTGCAACCGCTCTGGAAAACAGCATGGAGGTTCTTCAAAAAGTTGAAAATAGAACTACCTTATGACCCAGCAATTGCACTACTGGGTATTTACCCTAAATATACAAACATAGTGATCTGAAGGGGTACATGTACCTGAATGTTTATAGCAGTAATGTCCACAATAGCCAAACTATGGAAAGAACCTAGATGTTCATCAACAGATGAATGGATAAAGAAGATGTGGTAAATAAATAAATAAATAAATATATATATATATATATATACAATGGAATGCTATGCAGCCATCAAAAGAAATGAAATCTTGCCATTTGCGATGACATGGATGGAACTAGAGGGTATTATGCTTAGCAAAATAAGTCAATCGGAGGAAGACAACTATCATATGATCTCCCTGATATGAGGAAGTGGAGATGCAACATGGGGGGTTTGGGGGGTAGGAAAAGAATAAATGAAGCAAGATGGGATCGGGAGGGAGACAAACCATAAGAGACTCTTAATGTCACAAAACAAACTGAGGGACCGGTGGGAGGTAGGGAGAGGGTGGTGGGGTTATGGACATTGGGGAGGGTATGTGCTATGGTGAGTGCTGTGAAGTGTGTAAACCTGGTGATTCACAGACCTGTACCCCTGGGGCTAATAATACATTATATGATTATGAAATAAATGGGGCAAATGATGAAATAGAGAATGAAAAGAAATTAAACTACCAGCATACAATTTTACACTCTAAAAAAAAAATTATACTTAATCTTCAAAGAGTTGTATTTATCATGTCCTTGGAGAAAAGATGTGTGAAAGAGAAAGTGCCAACATTACTTAAGTCACAAAAGGGCTTTATTAATTCATTTGTGCACACCTTCCAATATAATTTACATTTTCCTAGATATAGGCTAGAAAGTATAGATATTATAATATCATGAAACTATTAGTTTAACATTTAAATGGTAAAATGGTGATATACAAAGAGAACAAGAGCAGAGGACATAATACTTGGATTTTAGCTTGGCCCCTAGTAGCTCTGGGTAGGTCACAGCATCTCCTTGAGCCCCCAATTACTTACATGTAATATACATATGTCATATTACATGTAATATGTCAGCCCAGATCACTCCTAACCTGTGCATTTCTAATGCTAAACTTGAGAATACCTTGTTTTAGTAATATCATCAGTCTGTCTGAATGTTATGTGTGTGTGTATGTGTGTGTGTATATATATATATATATGTGTATATATATATATTTTAGCAAATAGATTTTTTCAGCAAACAGACTTCTTCAATTTGTATTATTTTCCATGAGTGTCCAGAAAAATACAACTTTTGGTGTGATTGGCACAAATTTTGATTTAGCTGTACTTTATAAGGAATGTAGTAATACTCGAAGTAGTGATCTATGGGCTAAATCCAGCCCACTTCCTGCTTTTTTTGTCAATAAAGCTTTATTAGAGCAACCACAACCATTTGTTTATATATAGTTTATGGTTGCTTTTGTGCTACAAATGGCAGAGATAAGTGGTGGAGATGGAAACCATAGTGCTACAAAACCTAAAACATTTACTCTTTCTGGCCCTTTACCAAAAACATTTACAAATCCTTACTTTAGGGCAGAGGAAATCAAACTAAAAAATGAAAATCAAAATATTCATAAATTCTCATCTTCAGTTGAAATACCTCTGGTGGAATGTAGGTACTTCAAGAGGGTTCCAAACCCTTAAGAAGTTCTCAAACAAAAAGTACTTTAAATTTAAGCCAGCACACATTTTTCAGGTATGTTGTAGTAATGGGAATGAGTATGGTGTCTTGGAATGCAGAATAAGTTTGTCCCTAACTAAAACAGCACTTTCTGGTGATTTAATGAGGTTATCCAGGCAATTTATCTTTATCATATCATTTTTCCTATGCCCCTGCTAATCTGTATATTAGTCTTTTATAAGTAGCAAAAACAATCTAGGGCTTTCAATGCCCATCAATACCATCACTGGCTCAAATTAATCATAATCACAGTGACAAAAATAAACAAAAGAACTTTCTTCAAATTGAGGACACTGATACTTTATTACTTTGATTACTCTGATTCATTAAGAAAGTGACTTTATAGATTGAATGAAATTTTTAGAGTACAAATTACTATATTATCCTAATTTCATTTCATAACTTTGGTTTTTTATTTGAAAGACCATGACATTCTGTAAGAGCTACCAAATTATACTGGAGGACCAAGAAGGGTGAGACATAACTGTATGTGAAGTAACAAAAAATATAGATACCCAAAGCAGGATATAATTGCTACATGAAAATCACATGTAGGCATAAAACTCACCAGAAATCCAAATTTAAGGAATATTGAAATTAATATTAGTTATTTTTGTGTCTTAGAGATCCTGTTTTAAGAGACTCTGATATTCATTCATTTCCTTTTTAAGATGCACTCAGCCAAATCATGTCAGTGCATTATTGACATGTGGCAGTCCCAGCATGGAAGGACTGCATAGACAGTGATGATAACTTTATTTGTGGTCCATGTAGAAAATGAATAACCACAGGGCACCTGGGTGGCTCAGTGGGTTAAGCCTCTGTCTTCAGCTCAGGTCATGATCTCAGTGTCCTGGGATTGAGCCCCACATCGGGCTCTCTGCTCAGCAGGGAGCCTGTTTCCCCCCCTCTCTCTGCCTACTTGTGATCTCTCTCTCTGTTAAATAAAGAAATAAAAAAAATCTTAAAAAAAAAGAAAATGAATAACCTTAATATGGCTCATTAGACATTTGTATAAACACAAGTTTAGTTCTTTCTGACAACACAGTAAGACACAACATCAGCAAGAATTGAATGGGCTTAGAGGTGGAGGGTAACAGGAAGGTAATTTTCTCCCTTAAACTATAAATGTATTTTCTAGGTGTTTTTAATACTTAAAAATTAATCCTGCAGAGAACATAATAGGCTACTGCAAATCATTTACACGTGACTTGAGGGATGCAAAATAAAAGGAAATTTAATATGTATCAAAGTTTATTGTTACTTTTATGATATAACTAAATGTACATAAGAAAGAAGCACTGTAAGCTATAGCTAACATAAATGGGCAATTCTGACCTAAAAGCCATAGCATAGGGCTGTATGCGCAAAATAGATCATTCTGACGGTCTTAAGTGTTCCATGGGCTTTAAATATTTTATACCTTTCCTATTTGTTAATGTTTCCAGTCAAACACAGTTGTAAATTGAAATACAGCTGGTTGACTGGGGCAATGGTTCAGGAAATCAGGCATGTATTTAATGGATGATGGATAAAGTTAAGTTTAATTTCTAAACTTTGTTTTCATGCACATATTTCTCAAACATTACTTCTTAAAAATTTGAATGTTTTATCATTTCATTCAAAAGGAACCTATCCCATTATAGAAATTCAAATATGACATAAAAATATGAAATATATAAAGTAGAAAATGCACCATTTTTGTGACTATCTTCCCCCTCTTTCAGCCAGAAAACCAACTGTTAATTGTTTTTACATGCATATACTAATATAAACATAAATATATATGCATACTATGTGAGGAAATGCATACATACATAACTTTTTTTTAAATAACAAACATTTTTTAGAGCAGGCTTAGGTTCACAGCAAAACTGAGCAGAAAGTAGAAAGACTTTCCATATATGCATAGCTTCTCTCATTATCAATATCCCCCACCAGAGTGATACATTTGTGGCAATTAATGGATCTACACTGACACATAAACCGGAAGTCCATATTTTTGGTGTTACATATTTTATGGATTTGGACAACTGTATAATGACATTTATCCACTAAAGTAGTGTCATACAGAAGAGTTTCACTGCCTAAAATACTCTCTCTGTTCTGCCTGTGCCTCCCTCCCTCCTAGCCCCTGGTAACCACAAATTTTTTTCACTGTCGCCACAGTTTTGCCTTTCCAGAATGTCATATGGTTGGATATACAGTATATACCTTTTCCAGATTGGCTTCTTTCCCTTTGTAATATACATTTAAAGTTCTTTCCTGTCTTTTCACCCAGTTTCTTCTGATGCTATCCACTTATATAACCATAGTTGAATTATCAGAACTAAGAAATTAACATTGATATGATATTATTAACTAAACTATAGGCATTATTCACATTTAATCCATTTTCCCCCAATGTTCTTTTCTGCTCCTGGATCCAATCCAGGATCCTAGAATACATTGAACTCTTCTGTTTTCTTAGTCTCTCCCAATTGGCTAAGTTCCTCATTCTTTCCTTCTTTCATGACCCTGACACTTCTTATGGGAATGGTCACATGTTTTATAGAATTTCTCTCAATTTAGATTTCTCTAATATTTTCTCATAATTAGACTGAGGGTTTTATATTTCGGCAAGAATACCATAGAAATAATGTTTGCCCTTCTTGGTACATGATGTTGCCATACTTATTACTAGTTGTCTTAACCTTAGTCACTTGAATAAAGAGGTGTATGCTAAGTTTCTCCACTATAAAATGACTATTTTTCCCTTTATAACTAACAAATATCTTGGGAATTTATTTTAAGGCAAGGCTAATATCCCATTTTTAAAATTCATTTTATTTCTTTTCAGTGTTCCAGAATTCATTGTTTATGCCCACACCCAGTGCTCCATGGAATATGTGCCCTCCATAATACCCACCACCAGGATCACCCAGCCCCCCGACCCCCTCCCCTCCAAAACCCTCAGTTCATTTCTCAGAGTCCACAGTCTTTCATAGTTTGTCTGCCCCTCCTAATTCCCCCAACTCACTTCTCCTCTCCATCTTCCAATGTCCTCCATAATATTTCTTATGCTCCACAAGCAAGTGAAACCATGTGATAATTGACTCTCTGTGCTTGACTCATTTCACTCAGCATAATCTCTTCCAGTCCTATCCATGTTGACACAAAAGTTGAATGTTCATCTTTTCTGATGGAAGCATAATACTCCATTGCATATATGGACCACATCTTCTTTATCCATTCATCCACTGAAGGACATCATGGTTCTTTCCACAGTTTGGCAACCATGGCCATTGCTGCTATGAACATTGGGGTACAGATGGACCTCTGTTCACTATATCTGTATCTCTGGGGTAAATATCCAGTAGTGCAATTGCTCAAAAATAGAGCAAAAAAGCTCTATTTTTTTAAAATTTTTATTTTTTATAAACAAATTTTTATCCCCAGGGGTACATGTCTGTGAATCACCAGGTTTACACACTTCACAGCACTAACCATAGCACATACCCTCCCCAATGTCCATTACCCCACCCCTCTTTCCCGACCCCCGACCCCCGACCCCCAGCTCTATTTCTATTTCTTAAAGAATCTCCACACTGTTTTCCAAAGTGGCTGCACCAACTTGCATTCTTACCAACAGTGTAAGAGGGTTCCCCTTTTTCCGCATCCTCTCCAACACACGTTGTTTCCTGCCTTGTTAATCTTTGCCATTCTAACTGGTATAAGGTGGTATCTCAATGTGGTTTTGATTTGAATTTCCCTGATGGCCAATGATGTTGAACATTTTTTCATGTGTCTGTTAGCCA
This sequence comes from Mellivora capensis, assembly GCA_004024625.1. Classification (NCBI taxonomy): domain Eukaryota; kingdom Metazoa; phylum Chordata; class Mammalia; order Carnivora; family Mustelidae; genus Mellivora; species Mellivora capensis. The sequence goes on along the minus strand of PISX010014966.1, from coordinate 42,123 downwards.
TTTGTATGTCTTCTTTGGAGAAGTGTCTGTTCATGTCTTCTGCCCATTTTTTTGATCTGATTATCTGTTTTGTGTGTGTTGAGTTTGAGGAGTTCTTTATAGATCCTGGATATTGGCCCTTTGTCTGTAATGTTCCATGTAAATGGAATCATCTAACATGTAGCCTTTTAGGGCTGACTTCTCTCACTTACCAAAAAGCATTTGAGACTAATCAATATTGTTGCATGAATCAACAGTTTACCTTTTTTATTGCTAAAGTGTTCCAATGAATAAGTATACTACATTTACCCATTCATCTGTTGAAAAACATAGGGTTGTTTCCATTTTTTACTGACTACAAATAAAGATGCTATATAAATATTGGGGTACAGGCTTTTGTGAGAACTGAAATTTTCACATCACTTGGTCGAGAGAGAGGGAGATTGGGTAAATACCTAGGAATAGGTATGCTGGATTCTATGGTAAATTGTATGTTAAATTTTTTTTCAAAAATTACCAAAGGATCTTCCAAAATGGCTGTTATTATTTCCATTTGTTTAGATATTTAAATGTTTTCATCAATTTTTTACAGTTTTGAGCGTAGAGATCCTGCGTTATTTTGTCATAATTATATGTAAGTACTTCTTACTTACATATATCTTGGTACTAGTTTAAAAAGTATTTAAAAGTATTTTTAAAGTTTTTAAAGTATTAAAAAGTAGTTTAAAAAGTAAATAATATTTTTTAAGTAAAATTCCATTTTTTATAGTTGAATATAGGAACAAGATTGACTTGGTTTTTTTTTTCTTGACATAGAAAACACTAAAGGTATTTAATGTATACAACTTGATGCATTTGGAGATAAGTATACCCATTATACTATCACCATAATCAAAATCATAAATTTACCTATTAATTCTAAGTTTCCCTCTGCTTCCCTTTATGGAATATTTAGTTCAACTTATTTAAACAAAACACAACAAAAACAGTTCTCCCATTTCCCCCACCCCCTTTCCCTCATTTTGGCAACCACTACTGATCTGTTTTCTGTATGTATATGCATATATATATATATATATATATATAATGTATATTCATAATATATATCTATTAGATTCCACACGGAAGAGAGATCATATGGTAGTTGTATTTCTCTGATTCCTCTATTTGACTTATTTCACCTAGGATAATGTCCTCAAGGTCCTATGGTTGAATATATATATCTCAACTTCCTTATTCATTCATCCATCAGTGGATACTTGGGTTATTTCCATGTCTAGGCTTTTGTAAATAACACTGCAGTAAACTTAAGGACACATATAACTTTTCAAATTAGTGTTTTTCTTTTTGTCTGATAAATACCCAAAAGTGGATTTGCTGGTTCATAGGGTAGTTCTATTTAATTTTTTGAGAAACCTCCATACTGTTTTCCATTGTGGTTGCACCAATTTACATTCCCACCAACAGCACACAAGGGTTCCCTTTTCTCTATATCCTCACCAACATTTGTTACTTCTAGTGTTTCTGATCATGGTCATTCTAAAAGATATGAGGTGATTACCTCAGTGTGGTTTGGATTTGCAGTTCCCTGATGACTAATACTGTTGAGCATCTTTTCATGTACCTTATTTAGAAAAATGTCTATTCAGATATTCTGCCCATTTTTTAGTCAAAGTGTTTGAAGTTCTTATGCTATTAACAGTTGTTGTTCTTTATTTTGGATTTGAGTTCCTAATGAAATATATGACTTGCAAAAATGTTCTCCCATTCAGTAGACTGTGATTTCATTCTATTGATGGTTTTCTTTTCTGTGCAAAAGCTTTTTAGTTTGATGTAGTTCCACTTAATTATTTTTCTTTTATTGCCCTTACTTCTGGTGTCAGATTAAAAAAAATCACAACCAAGACTTAGGTCAAAGAACTTACCACTTATGTTTTCTAGGAGTTTTATGGTTAAAGGTCTAATGTTCAAGTCTTTAATCCACTTTGAGTTAATTTTTGAGTATGGTATAAGACACTGTGCTTCTTGGATGTATATATTGTTTCTTCTTCAAATGGAGGAACTTTTCAGCTATTATTTCCTAGACAGTTTTCCTGTCTCTTTCTCTCTCTTCTCTTTTTAGGACACATATTGTGTCCCACTCACATGCTTAATGGTTTCACTCACATGCTTAATGGTTTCCAACAAGTCTCCAAAGCTCTATTTATTTTCATGAATGTTTCCCTTTCTGTTCTTCAGACTGGGTAGTCTCTATTCATCTGTCTTCAAGTTTACTGTTTATGCTTGCTCATATCTGCTACTGAGCTACTCTACTATATTTTTTTGTTTCAATCATTTTACAATTTTATAACTGCATTGTTGGGAGAGAATTTTCCAAGTTCCTCATTCTGGTATTTCAGAAATACTGCTTCTGTGAATTCTTTAAAAATTTCTCATTAGCACTGTCTTTCAACACTTTGGTTTGTCAAGGCATGATTTTCTTTATATTTATTTTGCTTAGGTTTTCCTGAACTTTTTGAGTATGCATGTTAATGTCCCTCATCAATTTTGTAAAATTCTTGGCTATTATATTTTTAGACAATTCTTCTGTCCTTTTTCCTAGATCCTCTTCTTCTGGGACTTAAATTTCAAGTGTGATAAATCACGTGATATTGTATTATGTATCTCTATCATTCTCCTATTATTTTTTATATTTTTTGCAATCATTTGGTTTTATATTTCTTTAGCTTTTGCTTTTGTTTTTTGGATTTTTTTCAAAGACTTATTTATTTGAGAGAGAGTGAGACCATAAGTAGGGAGGAGGGGTCGAGAGAGAGGGAGATACAGACTCCTCTCTGAGTCTGGATCCTGACACAGAGCTCTATCCCAGGATCCTGAGATAATGACCTAAGCCAAAGGCAGACACTTAACCAACTGAACCACCCAGGACCCTCCTGCTTTTGCTTTTATAACATCTTTCAATAATTTCCCTTCAAGTGTACTGTTTTTTTTTTTCTTTTTGCTGTTCAATGTACTGTTAAGTCACTGAATAAATTTTCTACCTCAAATACTATCTTATTCTGTAAATTTTCTGCTGAAAATCTCATTAATTTTATACTGTTAGTACAATATTTTTAAGTTTCTTAACATACTTTAAAATGGTTATTTCACTTTTTTTTCTGTTAAAACAAATCCTTGATTCTGCTATGGTTATATTCTTTATAACATTTTTTTCTTTCATTTTTAGTCATACTTTCCTGAATTCGTGTTTTTTGTTTGTTTGTCTTTGCATGTCATGATGTCCTATTCCATGTTGAAACTTCTGCATTTAAAAAAAACAGTAGGTAGGAAATCAATGATATCTAATTTCAAAAAAGAGGATATTGAAGTTCCTATGGAACTGGATCTGATATGGATTGAGGCTTTTTTTTATTTAGTTCACTCCTGGTTTCAAATGCTTTGAGGGTAAGATCAAGAATCCACATTTCAAAAGGAATTGGGGTCTATGGACTATGAACTCTCAAGGTCTTTTTATGCTTTACATGCATCTTTTGGGGTTGCTGGTGAGTTCAACAATACCCTCTCCAGCATCATACACTTCAGGAAACTGTTATCTGACTTTTTGTTTTGGCCTCAGCATGTATATTTCCATATATTTGGAGCCCTTTGGGGAAAGAATTATGGATGGCTGAGGAAATATTTTGCTTCTGGGGATTTCTGAAATAGAATTCATCTTGTCATCCTGCATGCTCTTTTAGAAGTTTGGGTAGTTTCTTCTTACATATGGATTGCCCCTTGTCTATAGAAGATTTTATCTTTTGTCCACTCTGCCCTAGGCATAAAAGTAAGCAGTTTCTCTTTTTCTAGGAAGTTTTCATTTTTCTCAGGTTTAGTTCTTTTAAGATTCTTTGCATCTTCACGTTTAAAAAAAAACACCTGAAAATCTTTAAAAAAGTGACTTTTAAAAAATCATCCAAATTCTTTGGTTGTTATAGTGAAAGCTATAGCTTCCTGGAGTCTTTAAATGCTAACCAGAAGTAGAAGTTTAACCCCAGTTCCCTTGTTAGGAATAAACAAAGAAAAAAGAAAATATGCCATTTAGAGGAAAACGGCAGAGGGCAATAATGGGGAAAATGCACATGTTCTATTCAATCTGATAAACTGAAATCCATATACAGTTAACCCCTGAACAATATAGTCAAAAATCCATGTATAACTTCTGACTGCCCCAAAACTTAACTACTAATAGCCTACTATTGATAGGAAACCCTACCAAAAACACACAGTTGATTAACACATATTTTTATATTATACATCATGTACTGTATTCTTATAATAATGTAAGCTAAAGAAAAGTTATTAAGAAAATCATAAGAAAGAGAAAATATATTTACAGTATTGTACTGTATTTACTGAAAAAATTCACTTTTAAGTGGACCTGCCCAACTCAAACCCATGTTGCTGAAGTGTCAACTATACACACACACACACACATCAGATGATATTATATATCAGATCACATATATACGATATATATCTGTCAACTATATATATATCAGATTAAATACAAACTATATATATATATTTCTACATATATTTTTATGTTTCAGATTAAATACAAAGATATTGTTGGAAGAGAAGTATTTTCAGTATAGTAAAGGAAAAATCTTTCCTCAATACAGGTAGGTATATTACCAAATACCAACAATAAACACAAATTGTTTTTTCATTGATTGCACCTCATTTTCAGTGGCAATTGTTGTTCTTTGCAAATGCACTGAGGAAACTATGCCAAGAAAATATCTGATAACATCTGTCTGAAAATGTTCAGAGCACTCAACACTTGAATCTATGTGGGAAAGAACAAGTGTAAATGTTTTTAAATTATACGGAATGTGTATGGAAACTGCCAAGTCTGACTCAGCAGGCATAACGTGAGGGAGATACAGTCTGACTATGGAATATTATTCTCTGAAGGGTGAATGCTGCATGCAAAGACCTCTGTGGAAAGTATATTTGTTAGCCCTGCACTGGCGCTTGTTTTTTGGTTTGGACTTTTTATTTTGCACTCAAATGTTACTAAGTTTGGTCTTTCTATGAACTGAAGAAATGGAATGAAAGGAGTCAAAATAATATTAAAAGAGAAGTTGGAGCTGCACAGTAATTATCCTAATAGGCCTCTAACATGTACCATCTCTCTTATTACTAGGTTTATGAATAGCATACTGCACATAAATGAGCCTTCCTCATGGAAAGAGAATATATTTTGGAAAACAGTGGAATATGGATATATATCCAAGTATATTCTTTGCCAGCTGGGCGACTTTTGACCAGATGCACATTAAAGGAGATCACCCTCTTAAAATTTAAAACCTTTCCAGAGCTTCTTAATGAGATTACTTAACACATTCTAGAAGACTGTACCATCCTCTCTAGTCTAAGTTAGGCTACTCAAGAGTTTAACTTTTATAGCATAACTACACTGTTCTTCTTTCACTTCCCCAAAGCTCAGCAGTCCTCTAGCTTTTAAGTTATATATTATATATGTTATATATATATATTAGATATATATAATTATAAATAAACTTAACTGTATGTTGTCTACAAGGACCTCGCTTTAACTATAAATATTCAATTAGTTTCAAAGCAAAGGGATGGAAAAAGATATACTGGGATAACATGAATCTAAAGGAAGACTTAGTAGTTACATTAATTTCAGACAAGTAAGACTTTGAAAGCAAGAATTTTCAGAGATAAAGAGTGGTATTATATAATGTTAATATATCAGCTCTCCAGGAAGGTATAATCATCCTAAATGTATATGTACCCAACAGCAGACTGCCAAAATACAAGAGGCAAAAATTGACAGAACTGCAGGTGGATAGACAATTCCACTATTCCACTTGAGATTTCAGTACCACATTTTAAGCATTGATAGATTAGACAGACAGGAAAGACTTAAGGATATAATTGACTTGAACAACACTATCAGTCAGTGGTATCTAACTGACATTTATGCATTACTGCCTCGAACAGCAGAATAAACATTTTTCTCAAGCTTGCATGAAACATTTATCAACATAGACCTCATTCTAGACCATACAAAATACTTTACATGTATTAAAAAATAGAAGTCATGGGGCACCTGGGTGGCTCAGTGGGTTAAGCTGCTGCCTTTGGCTCAGGTCATGGTCTCAGGGTCCTGGGATCAAGCCCCGCATTGGGCTCTTTGCTCAGCGGGGAGCCTGCTCCTCTCTCTCTCTCTCTCTCTCTCTCTCTGCCTGCCTCTCTGCTTACTTGTGATCTTTCTCTGTCAAATAAATAAATAAAATATTTAAAAAAAATAGAAGTCATACAAAATGTGTTTCAGACCACAATGGAATTAAACCAGAAATCAGTAACAGAAAGATAGCTAGAATAGCTCCAAATATCTAGAAATTAAGCAACATAGCTAGACACGAGTCAAAGAAGTCTCAAGAGAAATTTTAAAATATTTTGAGTTAATGAAAATACAACTTGTTAAAATTTGTGTAATACATTGAAGGCAGCATTTTGAGGGAATTTTATAGCATTGAGTGAATTTATTAGAAAAGAAGGACGTGCTTAAGTCAATAATTTATATTTCTGTCTTAGGAAACTGGAAAGATTAATTTATGTCCAAAGCAAACAGAAGAAAAGACATATTAAAAATTACACCAGATATCAAGGAAAATGAAGATAGGAAAACAAGAGAGAAATAACAAACCTCAAAGCTGGTTCTCTGAAAATAGACACACAAAATTATTAAGTCTCTATCTAGATTACCAAGAAAAAAAAGAATACACAAATAACCAATCCCAAAAGTTTTATAAAAGGGTTTATCACTCTGAATCCCATGGACATTGAAAGAAAAAAGAAATACCATAAAGAACTCTATGCCCACAAACTTGATAACTTAGATGAAATGGATCAATTGCTTAGAAAACACAAACTGCCAACACTTACACAAGGAGAAATGGATGATCTATGTTAAAGAAATGGAAGCATTAGTCTAACATCTTCAAAAAAAGAAAGCACCAAACCCACATAGTTTTAATAGTGAATTCTACTAAATATTTAAGGAAGAACTGATACCAATTCTTCACACTCTCAACCAGAAAACAGAAACAAAGTGAACACATCCTAATTCAATCTCTCCAGCATTACTCTAATGTTAACCAAGACATTATGAGAAAGAAAAACTGCATCAAGAATACAGATGTATCAGATGTATCTTGATACAGAATACAAACTGTATCAAGAATACAGATGTAAAGATGTAAAAATCTTCAAGAAAATATTATCAAATTATATCCAACAGTGTATGAAAAAACTACATATTATAACCAATTGGGGTTTATTCCAGTTATGTGAGAGTGATTCAACATTTAAAAATTAATCAATGGAATCTCCCTATCAATAGCCTCAAGATGAACAATATGACTATACCACTTGACACAGAAAAAAAATATGACAAAATTGAACAACCTTTCCTGATAAAAGGTCTCAGAAGACTGGCATTAGAGGGGAACTTCATTAGTTTGATAAACAGTATCTCAAAAAGCTACAGATAACATCACACTTAGTGGTGAGGAATTGAACATTTTCCCCTGTGTTCATAGACAAAACAAGCATGTTCTCTCATCACTTCTAGTCAATGTTTTACTAGAATTCCAAACTACTGCAATAATTCAAGACAGGAAAAGAAGAAAGTATTCAGACTGGGAAAGAAGGAATAAAACTGTCTTTGCCCACTGATGACATGACTCTTCATGTATGAAATCCCAAATAATCAACAAAATAAAATTTCAAGCTCTAATAACAGGTATAGCAATATTATTCCTTCAAATATTGTTGGCTTTTCTCCATTTTGGGGACCCAAATTAAACATGTTAGACTGCTTTACATTTTCCCACAAGTTATAGAGGTGTTACTTGATTTTTATAGTTGTTTTTCTCTCTGTGCTTACCTACCTATCATCTAATTTTTGCTATGTCTTAAAGTTTATTGAATAAAGTTTTCATAAATATCTGATAACATGTCAAACCTATAAAAATTTTTCATCTCCCACATTGTATTCTTCTTGTCTAGAAATAATATTTGGTTCACTTTTATGAATTCTCTCTCTCTCTTGACTTTAGGTTTACATTTTCTTTAAATTCTTATTTATTTATTTTAGAGAGAGATAATGAATGCATGTGTGCATGAGTAGGGGCAGGGCTGAAGGAAAGAATCTTCAAGCTGACTCCCAGCTGAGCACAGAGCCCAATATGGCGCTTGATCCCATGATGCATGAGATCATAACCTGAGTCAAAAACAAGAGTCAGAACCTCAACCAACTGAACCACCTAGGTGTCCCTACATTTTCTTTAAATTCTTATTTATGTTTGTTATTGCTCCATTAGAGTCCCTTACTAATTCCATCATGTCCACCATATTTGCTTCTTTCTATAGTCTAATTTTTCTTCTGGTTGTGGCTAAGACTATCCTGATTTTTCATATTCTAGTAAATTTTTATTGTGTGCCAGCCATTTTTTTTTTGTTGTATTTTTGTCCAGAGTGTTTTAGTGTAGTGTCTGCTCTTAAGAGTTTAAAAAATGTTGAAGTTTGTCTTGATAAGTAACTTATTTGTGGAGCAGCTTGATCCTTTTGAGCCTTATTTTTAAAACTTTTTAGGGTGGGTTCACACTAAGTTTACTATAGGTATAAATCTGCCTTATTTCTGAGAGGTGATTACCCAGATTTCTCTACTGAATACTCTGATTGTTCAGTGAGGCATCTCCTCTATGGCAGGTTGTAACTTGAACATTTTACAGCACTGGGTGATCTCTGGAATTGTTTATCTTATAACTAAGAGTATATCTTTGCTTGACTTCAGGGTATTTATCCTATACATGAAAAAATTATGTTCAGCAACAAACTCAAGTGGCACTCTCTGCAGATTTCTGGTGCTCTTTTTCTGCACAAATCTTTTCTCTTCCTTACTCTGTTTTTAAATTTTGGCTACTGCAGCCTCATTAAAATGCAATTTCTGTCTCCTTAATTCAGCAGATTCTACAAGGTCTGCTCTTCTATTGTGATTCTGAAAGTACCTCCATGACAAACCTCAGGATGACTTATAAGCTTCTTTGTTTAATTTTCTCAGGATCATAATCCTGTAGTAGCTGCTGTCCAATGTGTAAAATCACCTGTTTCATAGATTGTGTCCAATTGTTTTTCTAGTTGTTTATGCCAGGAGGCAAAATTTAACACTGGTTACTCCAACATGGTTTACTGTGATATTGGAGCTGTTCAGGCTTGTTCTCCTTGTTACAATCAGAAAAGCCATCTCCTGAGTCTTTTTTGCCTTCTGGCTAGATGTTAAACACGTGCAAATATAAAAAGGTTCCATGAAATTATAAACTGTTATTCCACTTGGGGTTGTTCCATTCTGCTATGAGTTGTGAGTGGTCTCTTGCATATCTCTGAGTGAAGGAGATTTAATTTCCCAGTTCAATATGTACTAAGTCATCAGACAAGACTTAGGGCATAGAGTAATGCTTAGTACTGACCCTTGATCAAGTATAAAGACAATGTAGAGATGAGTGCTGAGCAACTCTACAAAGCATTGTAGTTTTCTAGATAGCAATATTAAGGAACACAAATACTCATATTTCTTGGATTCATTGCTGCATGCTCATGTTGACACATAATTACTCCTTGGAGACATAAAATCCATATTCAAATCACGTGGTCCAAGACAAGTGGTAATTTTTAAAGTGCAATACCTTTCACTTAGGCTATTCACCATGAAAAGATCAGAGACAAAATGACAAAGTATAATGTATATTACAAGGCATAGAAAACCATGTTAATGTACCATGTTTTCTTAGGTAACTGAAGTATATACCCTTGATTTACACCAGTGTCACAGAGACCCTTTCTTCTTACACAGTAGTTTACTAAAATAATTCTGTAACAACAAATAATTAAAAAATACTCCCAAATTTCTTGTTTAAGAACCTCAAAATGATTGAAGAGAGCTAGGCTGAGCTATTCCTCTACTAGGAAGGGAAGGCTGAGTGGAAATTCAATAGTATGTCCAGAGGGACAGTTATCCCTCTAGAATGTGGGATGATTTCAGACTAGCAAAAAAAACATTCATAATGACTCTGTTTCCCCTGAGAATCTTTGAAAGGTCAGAGACCTGTAGTGTGCATTCCCATGGATTACTTTGATGATCTGGCCATGTCCCAGGAGAAATAATTTAAGGGTTAAATAAAGAGAAATGACTAAACTAGAGGACATACTTTTTTTTAATAAATACTTTTCATTTGTTTTTTTGTTTTTTAATTTTTTTCAGTGTTCCAAGATTCATTGTTTATGCACCACACCCAGTGCTCCAAGCAATATGTGCCCTCCTTAACACCCACCACCAGGCTTACCCAACTCCCCTTCCCTCCTTCCCTCCAAAACCCTCAATTTGTTTCTCAGAGTCCACAGTCTCTCATGGTTTGTCGTCCCCTCCAATTTCCCCCAACTCATTTCTCCTCTCCATCTCCCAATGTCCTCTATGTTATTCCTTATGTTCCAAAAGTAAGTGAACTATATGATAATTGACTCTCTCTGCTTGACTTATTTCACTCAGCATAATCTCTTCTAGTCCTATCCACGTTGATAACAAAAGTTGGGTATTCATCCTTTCTGATGGAGGCATAATACTCCATTGTATCTTTGGACCATATTTTCTTTATTCATTCATTTGTTGAAGGGCATCTTGGCTATTTCCATAGTTTGGCAACTGTGGCCATTGCTGCTATGAACATTGGGGTACAGACGGTCCTTCTGTTCACTTCATCTGTATCTTTGGGGTAAATACCCAGTAATGCAATTGCAGGGTCATAGAGTAGCTCTATTTTGAATTTCTTGAGGCATCTCCACATTGTTTTCCAAAGTGGCTGCACCAACTTGCATTCCCACCAACAGCGTAAGAGGGTTCCCCTTTCTCCACATCCTCTCCAACACATGTTGGCCATTCTAACTGGTGTGAGGTGGTATCTCAATGTGGTTTTGCCTTGAATCTCCCTGATGGCTAATGATGATGAACATTTTTTCATGTGTCTGTTAGTCATTTATATGTCTTCTTTGGAGAAGTGTTTGTTCATGTCTCCTGCCCATTTTTTGATGTTATTATCTGTTTTGTGTGTGTTTAGTTTCAGGAGTTCTTTATAGATACTGGATATCAGCCCTTTGTCTGTAGTGTCATTTGCGAATATCTTCTCCCATTCCATGGGTTGCCTCTTTGTTTTGTTGACTGTTTCCTTTGCTGTGCAGAAGCATTTGATCTTGATGAAGTTCCAAAAGTTCATTTTTGCTTTTTTTTTTTTTTCCTTTGCCTTTGGAGACATGCCAATGTCTAAGAGTTTACTGCCTATGTTCTCCTCTAGGATTTTAATAGATTCCTGCCTCACGTTGAGGTCTTTTATCCATTTTGAGTTTTTCTTTGTGTATGGTTTAAGAGAATGGTTGAGTTTTATTCTTCTATACATAGCTGTAGAGGACATACCTTTTAAGAGAACCAGGTTAACTAAAGTAACAGTCTGGTTATAAAATGTTTTGATACATGGAAACAAAAATGAAAACACAATGGTCCAAAATCTTTGGGATTCACAAAGTGAATTTTAAGTGAAATTTAAGACAGAAGTTCATAGCAATATAGGCTTACTCAGGGAGCAAGAAAAATTCTGAATAAACAACCTAATTTTACACCTTAAGGAGCTAGAAAGTAAAGAACAAACAAAAGCCAAAACCAGCAGAAGGAAGGAAATAATAGGGATTAAAGCAAAAATAAGTGACATAGAATGTTAAAAAAAAAAAAAGAAGAAGAACAGGTTAACAAAACCAGGAACCGAATCTTTCAGAATATCAACAAGATTTATAAATCTCTAGCCAGACTGATTTAAAAAAAAAAGGAAGAGATCAGATTTAAATAAACAAAATCACAAATGAAAGAGAAGTAACAACCAGTACCACAGAAATACAATGATATGAGATTACTACGAAAAACTATATACCAACAAATTGGACAACCTAGAAGAAATGGGTAAGTTTCTAGAAACATATAACTTGCCAAAAGTGAACCAAAAGAAGTAGAAAGTTTGAACAGATCAATTACCAGCAGGGAGAATGAATCAGTAATCATAAAACTCCCAAGAAAACAAAAGTCCAGGACCAGAAAGCTTCAGAGATGAATTCTACCAATCATTTAAACACAAGTTAAGGGCACCTGGGTGGCTCAGTGGGTTAAAGCCTCTGCCTTCAGCTCAGATCATGATCTCAGGGTCCTGGGATTGAGCCCCGCATCTGGCTCTCTGCTCGGCAGGGAGCCTGCTTCCTCCTCTCTCTCTCTGCCTGCCTCTCTGCCTACATGTGATTTCTGTCTATCAAATAAATAAATAAAATCTTTAAAAAACACACATACACACAAGTTAACACCCATTCTCCTCAAGGTCTTCCAAAAAATAAAAGAAGAAAGAAAACTTTCAAATTCATTGTATGAGTCCAGTATCACCCTGATACCAAAAATAGATTAAGACACCATAAAAAAGAGAACTACAGTGCAATATCTCTGATGAACATAGATGCAAAAATCCTCAACAAAATACTAGCACACCAAATACAACAATACATTAAAAAAATCATTCACCATGATCAAGTGGGATTTATTACCAGGATGTAAGGGTAGTTCAATACTTATATATCAATCAACATGATACATCATACCAATAAGAGAAAGAATAAAAACAATATGATCATTTCAATAGATGTAGTAAAGTATTTGATAAAGTACAACATCCATTCACGATAAAAGCCCTCAACAAAATAGGTTTAGAAGGAATATACCTCACCAAATACAGGTCATATATGAAAAACCCACAGTGAACATCATACTCAAAGGGGAAAAATGGAGAGCTTTCCCCCAAAGGTCAGGAACAAGACAAGGATATCAACTATCACCACTGTTATTCAATATAGTACTGGAAGTCTTAGCCACAGCAATCAGACAACAAAAAGATAAAAAGGTATCCAAAATGGTAAGGAAGAAGTAAAACTTTCACTATTTGAAGATGATATAATACTATATACAGAAAACCCGAAAGACTCCACCATAAACTTCTAGATCTGATAAATGAATTCAATAAGTCACAGGTTACAAAATCAATGTGCAGAAATCTGTTGTATCTCTATATACTAATAATGAAGCAGCAGAAAATTAGGAAAACAATCCCTTTTACAATTGTACCCCAAATACTAAAATACCTAGGAAGAAACCTAACCAGAGGTAAAAGACCTATGCCATCTAAAAACTATAAAACATTGATGAAATACATTGAAGCTGACAGAAAGAAATAGAAAGATATTCTATGCTCATGGATTAGCACAACAAATATTGTTAAAAAGGCCATACTACCGAAAGCAATCTACAGATTTAATGCAATCCCTATCAAAATACCAAAAGCATTTTTCACAGAACTAGAAAAAATAATCCTAAAATTTATATGGAACTACGAAAGTTCTCGAATAGCAAAGCAATTCTGGAAAAGCAAAGCAAAGCTGGAGGTTATCACAACTTCAGACTTCAAGTTATATTACAAAGCTGTAGTAATCAAAACAGCATGGTACTAGCAAAACAAACAAACAAACAAACAAAAAAAAAAAAACAGAAAACAAACAAAAAACCAAAGCCCAAAACCCCAAACCAAAACAAACAACAAAACAAACAAACAAACAGACACAGATCAATGGAACAGAATAGAAATATTCTATGGAAAAATTGAACAGAACAGAAATAAATCTACAATTATATCATCAATCTTTGATGAAACAGGAAAGAATATTCAATAGGAAAAAGTCTCAACAAATGGTGTTTGGAACCCTGGTCAGCTACATACAAAAGAATGAAACTGGACCACTTTCTTACACCATGCACAAAAATAAACTCAAAATGGAATAAAGATTTAAATGTGAGACCCAAAACCATAAAAATTCTTAGAAAGGGGAGTCTGGCTGGCTCAGTGACTAAGCATCCAACTCAATTTTGGCTTAGGTCATGATCTCAGGGTTTTGAGATCAAGCCCTGCATTAGGTTCCATGTTGGGTATGGAGCCTGCTTCAGATTCTCTCTCTCCCCCTCAACCCCCCCCCCCAACGCAGCTCCCACATGCTTTCTCTCTCTCTAAAAAATAAACAAACCAAAACCGTGGAGAAGAAGCAGTAGTATTTCCAACATCAGCCACAGTAACATTTTCCAGATACGTCTCCTGAGACAAGATAAACAAAAGTGAAAATAAACTATTGGGGGACACCTTGGAGGCTCAGTCACTAAGTGTCTGCCTTGAGCTCAGGTCATGATCCCAGGGACTTGGGATCAAGCTCCACACTGGGCTCTCTCCTCGGTGGGAAGTCTGCTTCTCCCACTCCTGCTTGTGTTTCCTATCTTGTGCCTCTCTCTCTCAAATAAATAAATAAAATCTTTTAAAAAATAAAAATAATAAATGAACTATTGGGACTACATTAAAAAAAAACAAAGGAACAAACAAACAAACAAAAAAAGAAACTTCTGTGCAGAAAAGGAAATAATCAACAAAACTAAAAGGCAAACTATTGAATGGGAGAAGACATTTGCAAATGACATATCTGATAAAGGGTTAGTATTCAAAATACATAAAAAACTTCTATAATTCAATACTCTAAAAACAAAAAATCCAATTAAAAATGGGAAGAAGACATGTACAAATATTTTTCCAAAGAAGACATCAAGATGGCCAACAGACACATGAAAAGATGCTAAACATCACTCATCATCAAGGGAATGTGAATCAAAGCACAGTGAGATAGCACCTTAACACCTGTCAGAATGGCTAAGATCAAAAACATAAGAAACAACAAGTGTTGGTGAGGATGTGGAGAAAAGGGAACCCTCTTGCACTGCTGGTGGGAATGCAAACTGGTGCAGCCACTCTGGAAAACAGTACAGTGGTTTCTCTAAAAATTAAAAATAGAACTACCCTTGTAATCCACTAATCACATTACTTGGTATTTACCTAAAAATACCAAAACACTAAAAAAAATTACCGAAAAACTAATTCAAAGGTATATATCCAACCCTGGGGCACTTGGGTGGCTTAGTCAGTTAAATGTCCTACTCCTGACTTCAGCTCAGGTCATGAAATCAGGTTAAAGAGATGGAATCCTGCATCAGGATTCCTGCTGAGAAGGGACTCTGCTAGAGATTTTCTCTCTCCCCCTCTGTCCTTGTCCCTCCCTCAAATAAGTAAATAAATTCTTAAAAATAAATTTTTTAAAAACCCAAAGCAAAAAACAAAACAAAACAAAACACAAAAAACCCAAAGCAATACACACAACCCTATGTGTTGTTTTTTTTTTTTTAATTTTTTTTGTAGTATAACAGAATTCATTTTTTATGCACCACACCCAGTGCTCCATGCAATACATGCCCTCCATAATACCCACCACCAGGCTGGCCCAACTTCCCACCCTCCGCCCCTTCAATACCTTCAGATTGTTTTTCAGAGTCCATAGTCTCTTATGGCTCATCTCCCCCTCCAATTTCCCTCAACTCGCTTCTACTCTCCATCTCCCCATGTCCTCCGTGTTATTTCTTATTCTCCACAAATAAGTGAAACCATATGATAATTGACTCTCTCTGCTTGACTTATTTCACTCAGCATAATCTCTTCCAGTCCCATCCATGTTGATACAAAAGTTGGGTATTCATCCTTTCTGATGGAGGCATAATACTCCATAGTATATGTGGACCTCATCCTCCTTATCCATTCATCTGTTGAAAGGCATCTTGGTTCTTTCCACAGTTTGGCGACCGTGGCCATTGCTGCTATGAACATTGAGGTACAGATGGCCCTTCTTTTCACTACATCTGTATCTTTGGGGTAAATACCCAGTAGTGCAATTGCAGGGTCATAGGGAAGCTCTATTTTTAATTTCTTAAGGAATCTTCACACTGTTCTCCAAAGTGGCTGCACCAACTTGCATTCCCACCAATAGTGTAAGAGGGTTCCCCTTTCTCCACATCCTCTCCAACACTTGTTGTTTACTGTCTTGTTGATTTTGGCCCTTCTAACTGGTGTAAAGTGGTATCTCAATGTGGTATTGATTTGAATCTCCCTGCTGGCTAGTGATGGTGAACATTTTTTCATGTGTCTGATAGCCATTTGTATGTCTTCTTTGGAGAAGTGTCTGTTCATGTCTTCTGCCCATTTTTTGATATGATTATCTGTTTTGTGTGTGTTGAGTTTGAGAAGTTCTTTATAGATACTGGATATCAGCCTTTCGTCTGTACTATCATTTGCAAATATCTTTATCTTCTCCCATTCCGTGGGTTTCCTCTTTGTCTTGTTGACTGTTTCCTTATCTGTGCAGAAGCTTTTGATCTTGATGAAGTCCCAAAGTTCATTTTCGCTTTTGTTTCCTTTGCCTTTGAAGATATATCTTGAAAGAAGTTGCTGTGGCTGATATGGAAGAGGTTATTGCCTATGTTCTCCTCTATGATTCTGATGGATTCCTGTCTCATGTTGAGGTCTTTTATCCATTTCAAATTTATCTTTGTGTACAGTGTAAGAGAATGGTCCAGTTTCATTCTTCTACATATAGCTGCCCAATTTTCCCAACACCATTTATTGAAGAGACTGTCTTTTTTCCACTGTATATTTTTTCCTGCTTTGTCAAAGATTATTTGACCATAGAGTTGGGGGTCCATATCTGGACTCTCTACTCTGTTCCACTGGCCTATGTGTCTGTTTTTATGCCAGTACCATGCTGTCTTGGTGATCACAGCTTTGTAGTAAAGCTTGAAATTAAGCAACGTGATGCCACCAGTTGTGTTTTTCTTTTTCAGCATTTCCTTAGCAATTTGGGGTCTCTTCTGGTTCCATACAAATTTTACGATTATTTGCTACAGTCTTTGAAAAATAGTGGTGGAATTTTGATCAGAGTGGCATTAAAAGTATAGATGGCTCTAGGCAGTATAGATATTTTAACAATGTTTATTCTTCCAATCCAAGAGCATGGAGTGGTCTTCCATCTTTTTGTGCCTTCCTCGATTTCTTTCATGAGTGTTCTGTAGTTCCTTGAGTACAAATCCTTTACCTCTTTAGTTAGGTTTATTCCCAGGTATCTTATGGTTCTTGGTGCTATAGTAAATGGAATCAATTCTCTAATTTCCCTTTCTGTGTTTTCATTTTTAGTGTATAAGAAACCAACTGATTTCTGTACATTGACTTTGTATCCTGCCAAATTACTGAATTGCTGTATGAGTTCTAGAGTTTAGGGGTGGAGTCTTTTGGGTTTTCCATAAAAAGTATCATGTCATTTATGAAGAGAGAGAGTTTGACTTCTTCATTATCAATTTGGATACCTTTTATTTCTCTTTGTTGTCTGATTGCTGTTGCTAGGACTTCTAATACTATGTTGAACAAGATGGGTGAGAGTGGGCATCCTTATTGTGGTCCTGATCTCAACGGGAAGGCTGTGAACTTTTTCCCATTGAGAATGATATTTGCTGTGGGTCTTTCATAGATAGGTTCTATGAAGTTCAGGAATGTTCCCTCCAGCCCTATACTTTAAAGCATCTTAATCAGGAATGGATGCTGGATTTTGTCAAATGCTTTTTCTGCATCAATTGAGAGGACCATGTGGTTCTTCTCTCTTCTCTTAATGATTTGTTCTATCACATTGATTGATTGGCGAATGTTGAATCATCCTTGCAACCCAGGGATGAATCCCAACGGGTTGTGGTGGATAATCTTCATAATGTACTGTTGGATCCTATTTGCTAGGATCTTGTTGAGAATCTTACCATCCATATTCATCAGTGATATTGGTCTGAAATTCTCCTTTTTGGTGGGGTCCTTGCCTGGTTTGGGGATCAGGGTAATGCTGGCTTCATAAAAAGAGTCTGGAAGTTTTTCTTTTGCTTCAATTTTTTGAAACAGCTTCAGGAGAATAGGTGTTATTTCTTCTTTGAAAGTTTTGTAGAAATCCCCAGGGAATCCATCAGGTCCTGGGCTCTTGTTTTTTGGGAGGTTTTTGATCACTGCTTCAATCTCGTTACTTGATATTGGTCTATTCAGGTTGTCAATTTCTTCCTAGTTCAATTTTGGAAGTTTATAGTTTTCCAGGAATGCATCCATTTCATCTAGGTTCCTTAACTTATTGGCATATAACTGTTAATAATAACTTCCGATGGTTGTTTCTATTTCCTTGGTGTTAGTTGTGATCTTTCCCTTCTCGCTCATTATTTTATTATTTGGGGACTTCTCTTTTCTTTTGGATTAGTTCGGCCAATGGTTTATTATCTTATTCTTTAAAAAAAAACAGCTTCCAATTTCATTGATGCATTCTACTGTGTCTCTAGTTTCTACCTCATTCATCTCTGCTCTAATCTTGATTATTTCCCTTCTTGTGTGTGGAGCTGGCTTAATTTGTAGTTGATTCTCCAGTTCTTTAAGGTGTGGAGACAGCTGGTGTATTCTGGATTTTTCACTTTTTTTGAGGGAGGCTTGGATGGCAATGTATTTCAAACACAAATACACAGACACACTGGCGGAAGAAAAAGATGGGAGAGTGGTTATAAATTCTGTGTGGGTGAGGAAGGTTATTTTGATTCTTCCTGGACGTATCTTGATATCTTTGTTAAAGGACTCAACTTTTCTAAGATAAAGGGGGATTAAAAACTCGTTTACCTATAGGGGCAGCATTGATTGGGGGAAGGGGATTACCTTGAAGCTTAACTCTATATGAATATTAAAAAAAAAATAAACTAAACTAAAATAAAATTAAATTAAAAAATTAAAAAATAGAAAAGCAAAAGAAAAACACAAGTAAATGTATCAAAAAGTTCAGGTAAAAGGTTATTATGGAATTTGATGTACTGGACATCTGACTATGATGGTAAATAGGTTAAAAAGTTATATATATTTTTAAAAATGAACCAGAATAGTGGGAACGAATTAAAAATAAAAGTTGTATCTATGAAGTATGAAGTAATGGTGGTTGTCCTCTTGTCTTCGTGGGGAGGCGGGTTAGCTTCCCTGGGGGAGGGGCCTGCTGCATTTGTTTTCAGACAATATTCCTAGAGTTAAGTCCTCCTGCCCCCATCAAGGGGGTGGGCTCTGAGGAAACCAGTTTTTCAGGCTTTTGTTCTCTGGAGGTTTTTTTGTGTGTTTGTTCATTTGTTTTCTCTCCCCTTGGCAGCTCTTGATGGTTTTTGGAGGTTTAGAGGAAAGCAAACTGCACCCAGACCTCCTTCTCAGAGAGAAGCCTCAGTCTCTTCCCCTCTGGGTGCTGCAGAGCACATAAGTTCCCCCTCGGCCGCAGGCAGAGCACGTTCCCAGTCACGGTCTCTGGGGTCACAGGAACTCCCACTTGTACCCAAAACCATGATAGCTGTGGCTGTCTGGGCAGCTCCAGACCACAGACAAGTCCCAAGCAGGGACTGCACCCTGAGATTTTCCCGCTGACCAGGGCTGGGAGCACTCAGACTCTCCAGGTCTGAGAGAGTGCCGGCTGATGCCTGCACGCACCTCT
Source organism: Mellivora capensis (assembly GCA_004024625.1). Classification (NCBI taxonomy): domain Eukaryota; kingdom Metazoa; phylum Chordata; class Mammalia; order Carnivora; family Mustelidae; genus Mellivora; species Mellivora capensis. The sequence goes on along the minus strand of PISX010014966.1, from coordinate 22,542 downwards.
CTGTGGGGACGGGGGCGTGACTCAGATTCTGGTAGCACAGCTCGCATGTGGAGAGTGCAAGAGGCTGTGTTTCTGCTGGCTGGCAAGGCTCCCTGCCCCCCACAGGAGCCGCCACCCAGATGCTCTCAGGCGTGCTGGCGGCTCAGGGACCAAGACTTGGTTTCTTCGCTGCAGTCTCTCTGCCTCAGCACCAGCAGTGACTGTCCTGGGTATGGGGACTTAAGTCCCTGTCCCTAACCATCCCAATTTCCACACACCCCCCCCACGATCCTTTGCTCTTTTTGAGTGCTTTCAACCAGACTCCAAGTTAATGCTGGTTCCCAGTTGCAGGGCACTCTCATATTGGGGTATCACTTTCCAATGGGTCACTTCTGGTGGCTCCTCCCCCTTTTGTTCACCTTCCGATATCAGTCCGATGTTCCCACTCTGCTGTACCTGCCCACTGGCATCTTCTGCCCCTGTAGAGATCCAGACGTGTATAATTCAAATCTCAGGCTGATTTCCTGGGTGATCAGAGTTCCTTGGTAGGTAATCAGCTCACTTTAGGGTACAGGTTGAAATGGCGCCTCCTCCTACTTCCCTGCCATCTTGTCTCCCCTCATCTACACAACCCTATGTTTACAGCAGCATTATTTATATTAGGCAAACTATGGAAGCAGCCCAATATCCATCAAAAGGTGAATGGATAAAAATATGGTATATACTTATATATACAATGGAATATTACTCAGCCATAAAAAATACTGAAATCTTGTCAATTGCAATGACATGGATAGGACCAGACAGTATAATGCTAAGCAAAATAAGTCAGTCACAGGTAGACAAATAACCATATGATTTCACTCATATGCTGAATTTAAGGAACAAAAAAAATGAGCAAAGGAAAAGAGAGAGAAAAACAAACCAGGAAACAGACTCTTAACTATAGAGAAGGAACTGATGGTTACCAGAAGGGATGTGGGTTGGGGGATGGATGAAATAGGTGAGGGGATTAAGGAGTGCACTTGTCATGATGAACACTGGATAATGTATGGAAGTGCTGAATCACTACATTGTATACCTAAAACTAGTATAACACTGTATGTTAACTATACTGGAATTAAAATTAAAAATATAAAAAAAGTTTTTATTGCTTTTTTCATCTTGCATAGATTATCTATTATACATCAAATGACTATATTAACAACATTTTATTTATATTTCATTAGATACGTATAGTCCTTAGCACAAGTTAATTAACTTCCCTTTTTTATAAACCTCTATCAATTGTTATCAGAGGATCTCAAAAGATAATTAAGGTTTCTCTAAGGCATTTTCACAGTCTTTATTACCACTGATTGCTAATAAGACAGTAGAAAGTAATTCACTTTTTTCAGGTAATTAGAATATTTTTGAGAAGTCTTTGTTATTTTTGAGTATGATAAAATCAATTACTATAGCAACTGTGCTTTTCAGACACAAGCTGGCATTAGAACAAGCACAGGATGTCATTTGTTTCATTTTGTTATATTTAGATCTCTCAGTAGGCTTATGTACATAGAATTAGGAGTGTTTCCCCACCATCCACATTTCAGAATTCACAAATTCAAATTCAACAGTGGTTACTCTAAGTTTTATACCTCAATAAATTCAGCACAAATCAGTTAAGCCTGAGTTCCAGGCATGTAAAATAATATAGCTGCCAGAGGAAAAGAAGTGTTACTAATATTTTTATTCTGGATTACAAACAAGTTGCATTTAGCTATAGGAGTGAACTTTGTAACACATTTATATTAATTCATGATTCTGTCTCTAATGAGCATTCTAAGCGACTGAATAAAAATTCAGCACATTTAGAAGAAATTTTTATAATAAAGAACCATAAGAACATTTAAAGAAAGTCAAAATGCCCCTGTAGCTGTTTCCAAACCAAATAAAGAACAGACTTTTTAATTCCCCATTTTTCTTTTTTTAACCTGGCAGTCCCCATAGCTAATTGCAACCATTCATTCATTCATTCTTTCATTTAACAGACTCTAAATAGACACCAAAGTTGTCTACAGCACCCTGGGAATTTTTTTCTTTTTTTAAAATATTTTATTTATTTGATAGAGAGAGATGTAGAGAGAGAGGGAACACAAGTGGGGGAAGTGGGAGAGGGAGAAGCAGGCTTCCTGCTGAGCAGGGAGCCCAATGTGGGGCTCAATGCCAGGACCCTCGGATCATGACCTGAGTTGAAAGCAGACACTTAATGACTGAGCCAACCAGGAGCTCCCTTTTCTTCTTTTTTAAATTTTTATTTTATTTTTCTTATTTATTTCAATTTAAATTCAGTGAGCCAATATATAAAGTATATCATTAGTTTTTGATGTAGTGTTCAATTATTTATTAATTGCATACAACACCAAGTGATCATCACATCATGTGCCCTTCTTAATGCCCATCCACCCAACTCCCTTTCCATAACCCTCAGTTTGTTTCCTGAAGTCAAGAGCCTCTCATGGTTTGTCTCCCTCTCCAATTTCTTCCCATTTAGTTTTCCCTCCTTTCCCCTATGATCCTCAGCTCTATTTCTTATATTCCACATATGAATGAAACCATATGATAATTGTCTTTTTCTGATTGACTTATCTCACTTAGCATAATACCCTCCAGTTTCATCCATGTCAATTGAATGGTAGGTATTCATCCTTTCTGATGTCTGAGTATATCCCATTGTATGTATGAATCACATCTTCTTTATCCATCCATTTGTTGAATGAGTCTCAGGATCCTTCCATAGTTTGGCTATTGTGGACATTGCTGCTATGAACATTGGGATGCAGGTTCCCCTTCTTTCCGGTACATCTATATGTTTGGGGTAAATAACCAGTCGTGCCATTGCTGGGTCTTAGGGTAGCTCTATTTTTTTAACTTCTTGAGGAACCTTCAATACTGTTTCCAGAGTGGTTGTACTAGCTTGCATTCCCACCAACAGTGAGAGAGGATTCCCCTTTCTCCACATCCTTGCCAACATTTGTTGTTCCCTGTCTTGTTAATTTTAGTCATTCTAACAGGTGCAAGGTGGTATCTCATTGTGATTTTGATTTGTATTTCTCTGATGGCAAGTTATGTGGAGCATTTTTTCATGTGTCTGTTAGCCATTTGTAGGTCTTCTTTGGAGAAGTGTCTGTTCATGTCTTCTGCCCATTTTTTGACTGGATTATTTGTTTTTTGGGTGTTGAGTTTGAGAAGTTCTTTACAGATCTTGGATACCAGTCCTCTATCTGTTATTCATTTGCAAATATCTTCTCCCATTCCATAGGTTGCCTTTTAGTTTTGGTAACTGTTTTGTTTGCCATGCAAAAGCTTTTTATTCTGATGAAGTCCCAATAGTCCATTTTGCTTTTATTTCCCTTGCCTTTAGAGACCTGTCCTGAAAGAAGTTGCTGTGGCTGAGGTCAAAGAGGTTACTGCCTGGTTCTCTAGGATTTTGATGGATTCCTGTCTCACATTTAGGTCTTTCACCCATTTTGAGTTTATCTTTGTATATGGTGTAAGCGAATGGTCCAATCTCATTCTTCTGGATGCAGCTGTCCAATTTTCCCAGCACCATTTATTGAAGAGACTGTCTTTTTGATAAAGAAAGTAACACATGTTGGAGGAAACCTCTACCCCAGACTTTAAAATCTAGGCATAGGAAGCAGAGGTGTGTTTTTCAATCTGAAGAAAAGTGTTACAAACTGCTAGAGAACTACCCTTCACAAAGTCAATATCCTGGCATATACTGTTACAATGGGTACATCATGCTACTTAACACCTTCATGCTTTTTTGCCCAACTGTTCCTTCACTTGGCAGGCCTTTGTCAATCTCTGCATCACATCATATATGCCTGGTAAGCACACTCATGCTCAAGATTGAGTTCAAGCTCACTTCATTTACTAAGTCCTCGCTGAACATTCCCTAATCTCAGTCCAATTGGCAATTCTATCGTTTGAGGTTTTTTGGTTGGCATAGTAAGGGCATGGCGTATGTCTCTGATTAGTCAAATAAATTCATATATTTTTTATTTACACAAATACACACATCAGAAATGTAAATTTCCATTCATCAGCACTCTTTTCTGTAGCTACTTTACATAATGGTGAAGAGTGGATGTTCTGGGTTGGACCAGATTTATTCAAATTTCAGCTTCATTACCTACTAGTTGCAGAACATACAAGTTAAAATTTATTTAACTTTGCTGTGCCTCAGTGTTCCCACTTAGAAGCTGGGGATAACAGCAGCTATGTTCAAGGTAACTGTAAACATTAAATTAAATATGTATAAAGCAATGTAAGTATTTATGCATTAGGCTGTCCAGTAAAGAAATTCTGCATATCCATATCCACAGGCAAATTCAGAAAGAAAAAGACACCAATGGAGTGTCCTTTGAGTGGGAACTCTCCCAGTTGCTCCAGGAAATGAACTCACCCTAAGAACAGGGGGCAATGTTACCCAAATAGGCTACTTTTCTAAAGAACAAAGCCATGGAGCATCATATTCTTTCCTGGCACCAATGCAGCACAACACAATTATGTTTAATTAAGTAATTGGTGTTTGGGAGGGCACCAGGAAACAGACCCTTTCATACACACATTGGTGCATGAATTTAATTAGTACAAAAAGTTTAAATGATGGTTTGTTTACAATATATGTCAACATCCTTGAAGATTTGCATATACTTTAGCAAGTAATTGCATTTTCAGAAATATATCCTCATAAAATCATCAGTCATGCATGCAAATACATATGAAAGAACACTAGAGCTTCATATGTATTAAAAAATAAATAAAACTATACAATGTCCAATAATAAAGTTAATATTTAAATTTTCCAACAACAGGGTTATTTTATTTCCATAAAATAAAATATTATGCAATCAATAAAATTACATTGTGGGATATATACCATAAAGAATGTTCATAAAATATTATGCTGTAGTCATAGTTTGTACTTACCTTATACACATGAGGCAGAAAAGAATGAAAGATTTATCTATATGTCTAATCATAAATTTATACACACCCACACAAACACATACACACACATGTGCAGCATGTGCACATACAACTCAAAGGGGTCTGAACAGATCTGTACCAAAAACCACTACTGACAATGATTACCAGTAGGTAGTGTCGTTATGCTTACCTATATTTTCTAAGTTTTCTACCATCAATTTTTATGATTTTTGTGAAGAAAACAATTAACATTCAGAATATGACCTGTGCTTCTTTTCTCTTTGGTAATGCTATTTAAGTCAGGATCCTAATACTTTTTAAAAGGTTCTCACCATATATTCCTCAATCTTTATTAGGGGTGTGATCCTGGCAGTGCCAGGGAGGGAACTGAATCTTCCAGTGGAACTTCCTTTGTAGAAGGAACTTCCTTTGTGGAACAGGAGTAAGAATTCTGAGTTAATCTTATAAGAATAGTTACCTCTTCTCTTGGAAATATTAACCTTGCTAGCTGGGTGCCAGGTGAGTTTTCATAGGCACAAACAAATTAATAATGGCTTGCCTGGGATCAAGAGAGTTGGGAGAAAAGGTCCAGTTTGGAAGAAAGTTGATGTTGGCTGCCTGGTTGCTTTGGATTATGTCCTCTAACTCTGTAGTAAGTTTGCTGGCTTATGAACAGGTGGGTGCCTAACCAAGCTAAATGTTTTAGCTTGTTTTAATGCTTTTTTCCACAGTCAAAAGTGAATCATTGAAAAAAATGTTTAATGCTGAGTAAAAATTAGAGAATAGCATTTTTTCTAGTAGGAACAAGAGGGTAACTCTCTACTCTAAAAAGTCTTACATCTACAAAACTCTTCAGGTAAATAAGAGCCAACTTAGTCATCTGATGAAGTGATAAAAATCTACCCTTTGATTTTTATGCTATAGTGTCTAATCTCTATAGGACAAAAAAAGGTCACTGCACAAACTAATGCCACAGCAAATTTTTATTAAAGACTACACAGTAAATCATAGCAATTACATAATACAAATGATGAATATAGTATTAACTATCATTTGTTGCTTATCTACTTGTGTCAGATGTTTTATATGATATCCATTCATCCATCCTACCGTATATATTGAACATTTACTGAGGGAATGCCATTAACAATACAGAAAAGACTTCTGCTCTCATAAACAGACTAATGAAGGGTAGAGGCATTAAACAATCATCATCATTAGTCAATTTCCATTGTGGTCAAAACCATAAAGGATAAGTCAAATGATAAGGGAAGACTTTGCTGAAGAAGTGATATTAAAACTGTGAGCTACAAGATGGGGACAGAGAGACATTCTAGGTAAAGAATGTAGTATGTGGTACACTGAAAGTCAGGTATTATCTCCATTTTACAGAGAATAACAGAGAAACTTGGGGATTTAAGTAACCATCATAATGTGGTTTAATTTAAGTCCCATAATGGGCAAACAAAAGAGCCAAAATTTGGACCCAGATCTACCTGACATCAAAATCCATCTTCTGAAATTTTTTATAATAATTGGCTTGATTTCATCTGAAAAAGATTCCCAAAATTCTAATTCTCAGTTTGTTTACTCAGTTTCTGCTCAAGTAATTTTTTTTTTAATGTATGGGGTTTTGCTTTTCTCTACTTTTGATTATGTGAAAATTGGGATAATTGTATGCTTATTAATATTCAGTGGATTAATACAAAGATACACCTTGGAGTATCAGTCTGGGGTGATCACATCATCAGATACAATGAGCATTTCAAAGGATTTAAAGAGACTCTAAAGTTCAGAGCCCATTTTCAATACCCAGGCACATATATCTTCTATATTATTAAGATATATTTCCAGGGGTGCCTGGGTGGTTCAGTGGTTTAAGCCTCTACCTTCAGCTCAGGTCATGGTCTCAGGGTCCTGGGATCAAGCCCCGAATTGGGCTCTTTGCTCAGCAGGGAGCCTGCTTCCCCTCTTTTTCTCCCTTTCTCTCTTCCTACTTGTGATTTCTCCATCAAATAAACAAATAAAATCTTAAAAAAAATAAAGATATGTAAGGCAAATAGTCTTATGTGGACAATGTGAAAGTTTTATTCAGATACCATTTTTTAGTCAAAAGTTTCATCATATTGGTTATTGATAAGACATTAAAATGTGACTAAAAATTCATTTCAGTATATTTTGCATCAAAGAAAGACTCCATAAACCATAAACAAGGCTTATTAATAAACATAGCATCAGATCACATGTTTTTGATTGTAATTTCACTGTGGTCTATTCATCTTCACAAGTATGACTAAAACTATCTAATACTAATAAGATGGCATTATAACTCATCATCCAAAAATTTCTCTCAAAATACAAAAGAGGCACATTACTTTCTGGAAAATTGGCAGATCATGTATAAGATTTTCATGAGAATTCACTTTCATCACTCCAGTACATGACTCTTTTGTTTAGTACAATATTAGACTGAAGGCTGTCATTCGATACCTCTGGCCACCTTCTGTTGTGTAGAGTATATATTAGAAAATATAAATTTTGACAAAAATAAATAAAGCCCTGGGACTTGACTACTAACATTATACTTTTATAGAAAATTACTCATTGGGTAATAGAAGTTCTAGCTTTGGGCCCAATTCTACACTGGGACTAGACATTTTTAGAATCATTCGCTGAGAATTGAATCTGCAAAGAAAAATATTAAACTCTACTTGTACACAAATCCTGTTCTTTAATTACAAGTGTTCAGTTTTTTAAGCACTTGGTGAAACAGCATTATTGTTTCTACTATTCCTATTGTCCATTCCTTTGCATTTCTTCCTCTCCATTGTGCTAGCAAAGTCTTTACATCTCAACGTTTTTAAAGGCAGACCATGTCTGAGTCCAGGTTTTAGTCATACAATCATATAAACTTTCAAAGGCACTCACTAATACTCACCAACTTACTAATTCCTCATAAGTGCACTCACATCAATCATATTGGTCTGATCCTCTGTTATATTCTCTTTTGTCTAATACCCTGAAATCTACTCCAAGATATCTTTCTCTATGTTTTTGCAATGCTTCTGCTGTATTATCTGTTTTTTTCCTGATTTAGACTTTGTACATGTCTCCTGGCATGCTGACATAGATACAAACACCAGCCCAGTATGACCTTCTCATTAATCATCAGGTCCAGAATATAGGTACACTCCTCCCAGAGCTTGAACTAGCCAAACAGAATCAACTCTCATCTCAGAGGTCTGAATTTTGGCTTGGTGGGGCTCATTTTCCATGATTCTAAATTTCAATAGTTCCAACTTCCCCCCAAATTACCTTTCCCTGTGAGAATATACACTTCCTATATATAGGTATAAGTATATAATATACCTAACCGGAGACGTACTACCATGACATCTTAATGTCTTCTTTTCATATTGTTACCTAGTTTACAGTTCTGCGTACTAAGCTAACAACCCTCTATATTAAAGTCTCTGTTAAAATAACTGCTGCAATCTCTGTCTTCTGAGCAGACAGACTGATATAGAAATTTTTTTCAGGAGTGGCCCCAGGAAATGTCCCTCAAAATGGGATTTAAGCATTGGCTTGCTCAGTTCTCAGAGCTTGAATACAATCCCATGTTCCTTGCTAATGTCATAGGATGCTGCAGAAATATGACTAATCACATGTGGTTAATGTTAATGAAGTGCCTTCTCAAGCAAGTATCTTGGGGACCATGAGGTTTCTGCACTGAATCTTATCACAGTAGTGCTGACTAAAAAAGGGTGACATGGGATTAATGTCAGGCCGGTTAATGTTTTAACAACTGATTCTTAAAAAAAAAAAAAAAAAAAAAGGCCAACTTCTTTGGTGAAAATATTCCCACCTGGCCAGTATCAAGTTGTAAATGTGATGTACTGAACATGGAGTTGGGAAGAGATGCACACATCATCTTCTGCTAGTTGGTATAAGCCAGCTCTGATATGCAGCTGCATGGGATTAATTTTTCTGACTGCAATGGAATTCTTTAAAAAAATTACAAACTCAAGTCTGTAAATTCTTGGGTCAAGTTATAATCAGAGAACTAAAGAACTTCTATAGCAGTCTTTAAAGAATCTTATTTATGAAGCCACAGGGAAATTTTTTTCTGAGAAACTAAGACTTGTTGTGAAGGCTGCAGACCTATAACATAAGCTGGATTTTCACAGTTTTTTCAAAATATTTACGTGAAAGTGAGGACTATCACTGGGAAAATGTGGGACACCTTGAGGCTTAAAACGAGGATATCTGTGTAGGCTAGTTGAAGCTGAGGCCCCCAGGTCACATTAACACTTCCTTTCAAGCAAGAACAAGGTGTCCTCCTATTTCTAAGAAAATCAGTCTCCCCTTGTTAGAATATCTTGCCTTAAATAAAACAATCATGGATATTATCACCATGGGCCTTTTGCCTTCCTCTATATGGTTCTTGGAACATGGTGGTACTGTAACTGAAGTAGTTGATTTTTTTCCTTAGGAGAAAGAACATTTTATACACTGATTCTTTTTTTTTAAATTTTTTTTAAATTTATTTATTTGTCAGAGAGAGAGGGAGAGAGAGAGAGTGAGCACAGGCAGACAGAGTGGCAGGCAGAGGTAGAGGGAGAAGCAGGCTCCCCGCTGAGCAAGGAGCCCGATGTGGGACTCGATCCCAGGATGCTGGGATCATGACCCGAGCCGAAGGCAGATGCTCAACCAACTGAGCCACCCAGGCGTCCCTATACACTGATTCTTAAAGCATGTTTTTAGGGAAAGTAGCATCTGCATCACCAGAAAACTTATAAGAAATGCAAATTATTGGATCCCACCCTGGGCCTACTGAATCAGTTTCCTACAGAAACTCGGGATGTGCTCAGCAATTTGTTTAAGAAGCTCTCTAGGAAATTCTGATTCAAGCTTAAGTTTCAAAATCACTGTTTAAATTCTGCGTTGAGCAGTTTATAACTTTATTTCCTAGATTAGGGGGAGAAAAACTTTAGCATCAATTAAATTATGTTTTTAAAAAGTTATACAAGCTCTTCTAAGATCTCACATACACATTTCACATATTACAGGCAAATGCAATCTTTAGTGAAGGGTATTATTCTCCCTTTTATTTTATAAAAATATAAGTATATGAAATTTGTATATTTGGCATATTAAGTCAGTAAGTACTTACGGGATACCTCATATGTACCCACTCAAGTGCTAGGCACTAAGGGACAGAAGAAGAATAAATATATCTTTCCTGAAAAAGACATCAAAATGACAATCCATTTATCATTTGTGTTGATTAAGATAAATATTCTCTAGTTTTACTCTAGCAAGCTCCACTGATTAAAGATCTCACAATCTTATTAAGGAAATGAGGCTTATAAAGTAGAAACAGTTAGTAATTAGTACAAAATAATTTCTAGTCAAGTGACATCTTGTATAGTATAAATCATGAATGCTTCATTTGTTAGAGTAGAGGAATTATTGTGAGTTAAAAGAGTAGGAAGCCTTCATTGGAAACACTTGAAATGAGGCTTAAATATAAGCAAAATTTCTAGAAAGAAAGGATGGAGGGTTTAAGCTACAGAAGAGCACATTAAGTATAATGGCAAGAAGGGGAAAATGAACATATGCACAAGGCAACAAGATGAATGTTTAGAGTAGTTGAAGAAATAGTTTAACTAAATGAGAGCTTAGTTATATTAGATATTAATATAATGTAGACATAGTTATATTAGTAATTTAACCTCTTTTAACACTATGTAACCCATGACTTATGGATGATTTGAAAATGTGACCTGAAATGAATGGACGTAAGCTAATTTGCCTGAGGCTGGTGAAGGTCAATAAAGACTAGGCAGGAAAATGGAACAAGACAAGAGAAAATATTGGAATCATAGTGAAGAAATGTACCATCTGATCCTTTATTTGACCAACAAGAGATAAATCTAAAACATGAGACTAGCTTTAGGAAAGGAAACAGTGTGACTGCTGAGGCCACACAAAATGTATCAACGCATTATCATCTCATCCATTTTTGTCATTCCATCAATGAGTAGGCCAAACTTCTTTGCTCAGTTTTCCCCCCTTACCTACCACATTCACGCTTATGATTCTTATACTGCAGACTGAAATGAGAAGGAGGTCACAGAAGAAAAGACATGAGTAGAATTGGACTAGGAAAGAAATTTTGGGGATGGTGGAAATAAGCCATAAGGCATAAGGGATTTAAATGAAAAAGGAAAGCAAGAAAACTAAGTACTGCCATGGCCTATGTATACCATCAACTGTATGCACAAAATACAAAGAATATTTGAGTTATTTTGTAGTTGCTTACACTGACTGTAAGTGGTCTGTGTGTTCTTTGCTCTGAGATTGGACCACATGACTCATGTCAGGTTAGTTATAGTGAGCATCAAGTTTACATAACTATATTTGGTACCAAAAAATGGATCTCTTAAGTACATCATGAGTTAAAAGACTAATCAGTGTTACCCTTCAGCTTGTTCATACCTCTAATGTCTGAAGGAGATCCACATTCTCCATGACTTCCGAAGAGCCACCGACTGTTTCCCAATCACTGCCCTAGAACTGTCTCAATGCTGGGAAGGGAGAGGGAATGGCGATTGGCACACATGTCCTTGAACCATTTGAAACAAGCCTAGAATAGCCTTTAGATAAACCCCCTATTGTGAGTCATGTCATCCTGACAGGGACCCTGAAATAATCACTGTAACTTCAATCATGATTTATATTACTATTATTTTTAGGAAGTACATTTGTGGTTCTCTGAGAGGAGAAAAATATTTTTCTTTTTGGAATCATCCACAAGTTACCAGTAGTTTTCTGAGCAGATAATTATAACACTAACAATACTAACAATGTTTATTGAGTGCTTACTATGTGGCAGGAGCTATTCTAAGTGCTTTACAGATTTTACATGTAAACCAATCCTCATGAGAAGGGTTCTACTATTCTCACCACTAATCCCAGCTAGTGAATGGTATCAGTAGGATTTACCATCAGGCCATCTACTGCAGATTCTTTGTTCTAAATGTTGAAATAAATTTTAATTTGTCAGTGATATATCTAAAAGGGTTCCTCACAGGGGCACCTGGGTGGCTCAGTGGGTTAAAGCCTCTGCTTTCAGCCCAGGTCGTGATCCCAGGGTCCTGGGATCGAGCCCCACTTCGGGCTCTCTGCTCTGTGGAGAGCCTGCTTCCTCCTCTCTCTCCCTGTCTGCCTCTCTTGCCTACTTGTGATTTCTGTCTGTCAAATAAATAAATAAAATCTTTAAAAAAAATTCCTCACAAAATAGCTGCAAATAAGCCATTCTGAAAAGGTGTTCTTAATCTTTAAGTTTTAAGAATAGAAATATTATTACTTCCCATGATTAAGTATAGCCTAATATTTGCACAATTATTATAAATGAAGTTTCATTTTATGTATCAAATCCAGTGTTTCTCAACCAGGAAAGATTTCATTCCCTGGGGACATGTGGAAATGTCTGGAGACATTGTTCGTTGTCAAAATCAAGGGTTGCTGCTAGCATCTAGTGGGTTGAGACCAGGGACAATATCCACAAAAAGGAATTATCTAGATCAAAATGTCAATAGTGCTGAGGTTGAGAAATCATGATGTAATCTAAAACTGTTCTCTTTGCATTATTGTTAAAATAAGAGAATTAATTTCAGTAAGTACTTACTAATCTCTTTCTTTTACCTTCTACATTTAGATTATTACATGCTTTCAGGACTCCACTTGCCAAATTATATCCCGAATCGTGACATTTATCACTAAACTGTAGGTCAAGCCATCATTTCTGCTTCCATTCTTTTTGTTCCTACATTTCATTAGTAGCAGTGTAACTTCTCTAAAGCCTATAAGACAATGACCCTCTGCTCCATATCTACCAGTAATTTCCTTTATGGTATAAAATCAAACCCGGGGTGACTGGGTGATTCAGTTGGTTGAGTGTCTGCCTTCAGCTCAGGTCATGATCTCAGGGTCAAGGGACTGAGCCCTGTATCAGTCTCCCTGCTAGGTGGGAAGTGTGCTTGTCCCTTTCCCTCTGCCCTTACCCTTGCTTGTGTTCACTCTTTCTCTCAAATAAATAAATAAAATCTTAAAAAAAAAATCAAACCCAAACTGAAAACTATGACATGCAATATGCCACAGGATTTGGCTGTTACCTAAGCTCAGCTCTTATTACCTACCCAAGATGCTTAATTGTCACTATTTTCCAGGCACTGGTCTTTTCACTGTCCCATGAATGTACCAAGTTCAACTCCATTTCAGGACTCTGTACTTGGATTTCCTCTGATATTTATCATTCTGAAATGATCTTCTGTCTTTATGTCTCAGTGTTCCATGTTAATTATAAAAGTGTAAACCTCATGAGGAAAGCACTTTGTCTTACAAAGTCTATTATATTCCTCATGTCTAGAATAATGTCTGACATGTAATAGTCCATTAATAAATATTTGTTGAATAATGAATGGATTACTGAAAGAATGAATAAAATCTAAAGGCTAGAGATTGCTTAATAGTATGGATTCAACAAGGTAAACAGTATCTATCCCCCAGTCTCCAAAAATGGTCACTTTCTATTCAAGGAAGTAAAATATAAAATGACACTCAAAGAACAGGAATGAATTATCCAGGTGGAGAGTAAGGAAAAGAGCTTTTGGTGTGAATGGACTATAAAACACTGAGTCTCAGGGTTAAGAGGTAGCTGAGCCTGTGGTAGGGGCAACATGGTTGTGCTGGACAGGTACAGAGGAACCAGAACTGAGGCTAGATGGTAGAAAGGCACATCACAAAGACCTTATAGATATTAAGAATGTGGACTTTATCCTGAGTGACTGGAGGGCTATGGAAGGGTTTTAAATCACTAGGCAATGCTATTACTTTACATAGTGATCAAAGCTGAATTAATCAAGGCTGCAACTAAACCACATCTGCATAAGGAGTAGAGAGTTGATGATGAATGAAGGGTTCCTGCTAACGTTTATAACCAACATTCAGGATTGAATTTAATTTTGTCATTCACCAAGTGAATGACAAAATAAATGGCTCGGTGCCAGTCAAATCCTGAATCAAATGACACTTTTCTACCATATATTAAACATTTCACAAATTGCAGAAGACATATTTTTTGACTAGTGAAATCACGTCACTTGTGAACCCTTCCAGAATTTTCCATTTTTAAAAAATTGATTTAATTTTTCTCTTCTATTCATGTGCAGATCTGCTAAATTATGTTTTGCAAAAAGTAAAGTGGTCAGATTCAATCAGACCATTCATTCATACCAGCCAGGGTTCTCAGTAATTACTTTATATCTGAGATAATTTTAATTTGCCTTCCATTTACATAATAAAATCATTTTGTATCATTCTACCTAGAGCTCAGGAGGAATATTTTAGAATATCAAAACTGTGTTTATTTCATTTTTTCATTTGTTTAACAATATTTATGCATATCCTACTAAGTGCAGGGTGATCTTGCTATAGTCATATTAAGCACAAAGATCGTGATTATTTGTGAAGCACAAATATAAACAGTAATTTGGATGTCTATGAAAAAATAATCCAGGTAATTTAGGACTAGTGTGATTTTGGGGGGGGGAATGTATAAATTAGATTGGATTACCTTCACAAAAATATTAATAAATAATTTTATTTCAGTTTGTAATTTGTAAACCAAAATTAATGAAAAATAATTTATGTGTGAGTATGTTTTAAAAAATGGCTTAGACTGAGTGCAGGAGTTCTTGTCACTGTAATTATTTTAATTAGGAAACGAATCTTACTTACTATTGTATTCTCTTTATCTAGCAGTGTTGGACACAGTGTAAATGCAAAATATATTTTTGTTTAATGGAACAGAGTAGAAATAACTATCTTTTCCCCCCCTACAAATCATTTGGTTGTTAAATTTGACTGATGGGCAATTTATTTAAATGTCTATGAAATGTCATATTGAAAACTGACTCCACATTAATTATGTTCTCACTCTAGTTAGCAACATTTGATACTTACAAAATCAAGGTTATTATCATTTTTCCCCTTTCATATGTATGCTATTCAATTGCTTTTATGACATGGACATCTGCGATTCCCTAAAGATGAGCTTTTGTTTGTACATAAATAATTTATATTCACATTTATTCCAAATATCAATTTTAACTGATGTTGAAATATGGACAATTTAAGGCATATCATTATTAATATTGAAGTAACATGAAACTAAGAGAGGAGTTTGTTTTGCATTAATGAAGCCCTTATACAAACTATTTCTTATTGTCAATTAGCAGGGTAGAAATGTAAATACCAATCTCCAAGGATTCACGAACTTGAATACATGGCAACATCAGGATTTTAAGAGCTGACTTAAAAAAATTTTTTTGCTGAATCTATATACTTAATAAAGTTTTAAACCCTGAAGTAAAATTTAAAGTTTAGATTAAGCAGATGTGAGAAATAAGTCAGTCAAACTAAAAGAGAACAAAATGAATACATCCAGTCAATGCATGTCAGTGGCTTCCTTATCTATTGTAGAATAAATCGCAAATCTTAGATTTATACTATCTAACCCCTGCACCTCTCTGACTGCATCTCTTTGTTTTCCCTTTACTAAGGGCACTTCAACCACAATGGCCTTCATCTTTTTTTTTTCAGTTGTATTAAGTTATAATTGACAAATAGTAAGCATATACACTTAGAACATTCAACTTGATATTTCAGTATATGTGCACATTGTGAAATAATCACCATATCAAACTAATGAACATATCCATCAATACACTGTTAGCATTTTCCCTTCCTTCCCTCCTTTCTCTCTACCTCCCTTTCGTTCATTTGTTAGTTCCTTCCTTCCTTCCTTCCTGTGGCAAGAACACTTACCTCTTTCTGTTCTAACACAGAGGCTCATTTAGCCATAGGCTTCTCTTGCTTGGTGAGTAACCCCTTCGGATCAGCCCATGATATCCCACTAGCAATTAGAACAGTTAAATGAATACTATATTTTAATTTAAAAACCAAAACCAAACCAAATAATCTGATTTAAGAAAAAATATGGAATATCTGGATTTAGACAAAAGAAGGTTTAAGTCTATACAGACACTTTTTGGACTAAAACCATTCTTAAGCCTTCTTAGTTTCAACTTCCTCATTGTACAATCTAGGTAATAATAATCTTGGCTTCACAGGCATATTAAATTAAAGACATATTATTGAAATTTTAACATATAGTAAGCTCTCAATTAGTGGCAGCTAGTAATAAAGAGGAACAAAAAGACAAGTATGGTTTTACACACACACACACACACACACACACACAGTTTCAATATAAGCATTCCTTAGCTCCCTTTACATCATTCTCTGTCCACTTATAATTTTAGTCTGTCATTTTCCTATACTAGTCAAATGGAGGCTGCAGGAAGTTTAGTTTGTTTCTACTAAGTTTGTACTTCTCATTTTTTAAAAAAGATTTTATTTATTTTTTTGACAGACAGAGATCACAAGTAGGTAAGAGAGGCAGGCAGGGAGAGAGAGGAAGCAGGCTCTCTGCAGAGCAGAGAGCCCGATGTGGGGCTCGATCCCAGGACCCTGGGATCATGACCCTAGCTGAAAGCAGAGGCTTTAACCCACTGAGCCACCCAGGCGCCCCTGTACTTCTCATTTTTAATAAAACTGTACAACTGTTGTTTGCTGCACATTATTTGTGTAAATATATATGCTAATTAACATGACAGTCCATGTTTGACTAACAATGCTTGCATTCTAAACACACAGGGTGCAGCCAAATTGGATTCAGGGTAATTTTGTTCAGCTAAAACTGCCACCAGCATCTGGCTTCCTCGGGCTTTTCATTCAGGGGCCACAGTGAGAGGATTTGGGAGGCAAAATGAAGAGAATCTGCATATGAGCCTTTTGTTCAGGTAGGACAGGTCTGAGCATTTCAGTGATCTCACCCAGAGACATGACACCTCCAAGATACTTGTAATCAAATCTCCTAAGTATAACTCTTCAAATGATAAAGTAAATTCTAATGATGGCTCATGCGGTACTTTTTTTTTCTTACAATGGGCATCAGCAATGTTTTCACCAACAGCACAAAGATAGCAAGTATGTCATTCATCAAGAAAATTATTCAAATATATTTAAGCTGGGTAACATTCTGAAATTTAACTGATTTTTACTGCTATTTTGAGTAATTCCTCTTCCCTTATGGACTTGCCACAATCAAAATTAAATCTTAAATTGAGACTTACTATCTAAGAGGAGCAGAAAGTATAAAACAAAACATGAAAATTTGATTTTTGATCTATAAAATAGGCCTGAAAAGCCACATTAGATCATATTTAAAACTCAACTTTAAAAGCTTAAAATTAGGCTTTTCTTGGGAGAAACATTCTAAAACCCCAAAATGGTGAGGGCATGAAGAAATAAGAACACACATTTAAGAAGAATGAGTGGTGATATAAGAACAAATGCTTCTGCAGAAAAGATGAAGCCTCGGAGAAGGATAAATTGGATTAGTAAGAGCAAGGATTCGTGCTTCTTTCCCCCTTCTGTAGGTAAATCTCCAAGGGGGTAGGTTGAGAAAGAAAGAGCCCTTAGATATATGTTTCTATATATGGCCCTTAAATATATATAGAGAGATATATAGGCCTTCGATGTAGAAGGGCAGTCTAAAAATAGGAAGTCTGAAGACTTAGTGGAAGGGTGAAGGAGCAGACAAACAAAAATGGTGGCCAGGCAGAAGGAGCATATGCCACTCTCCTCAATCCTCTGGATCCACATAACATCAAGGAAGAGCCTAGGAATGTCTTCCATGACTCTACATAGATTGAGGTATGGCACTGACCTAGTAAACGGTCTTCAGAAATAGACTCAACAGAGAAAAGACCATCACATGCAAAGTGTATCTTTGTGCAGTGGTTCTCAAAGTGGGGTCCCTAGATCAACAGACTCAGCATAGGCTGATTCTACCCTCAGACATAATGAATCAGAAACTCTGCGAGCAATGGTGGAAGTCTGTATTCTAACAAGCCCTCCAAGAGATTTTGGTACAGATTCAGGTTTGACAGCCACTGCTAGTGGATGCCTCCAGAGAAGAGAGGATTGCCAGGAACTGTGCGATAGGAACCAAGTCAGGAGGCAGGATGGATGGGCAGAACTTTAGATTGGTTGAGTTTAAAAGTGAATTATCTGTGAAATTACTAAATTTGAAAAAGATCAATCTGTGATTGATTGGACTGAGTTTTCTGCCTCAGAAAAACAGGGACTTACATCTCTTAATAAAAAGACTTAAAATTTTGTATTTCTTGTATACCTTATGGGTATCATTGGAAATCCATGAATGTTACACATCCAATGTCTTTATCCCAAGATTTTAAATTCTTTATTACTGTCTATACAAAAGGTATATATGTAAGATATCCATATATATATATATATGTAATAGATATTATATAAACTGTGTATAATATATACATGATATATGAGTTCTATACATGCACAAATATATTTGAATTTTTTACCATTGTCTATATAAATACCTATATACAGGTAATATCTCTCTATATGTTATATATGTGTGTAATATCTCTCTAGATCTATTAATCTATTAATCCTTCCCTCCTCCCCTCCCTACCTTTCTTCCTTTCCTTTCCCAAGTCTCTAAACACCTTTAAAAGTTATATAAGCCTGTTATGGGGATAATGAATAGCAACTGACTTATCTAATTCATTGTCACATGTGCGTGTGTGTGTCTGGTCATGTCTATGGGTATATGAGTATGTTCATGCATGGGCTTTCTTGAATACACGAAGATTTTGTATCTAGCACTTTGTCTAATTACTGTGGCATACTTTAGCTTGGGAGAGCACAGCCACAGGTCATTTACAATGTTCTGTAATCATTAATTTTTGTACATACTTCTGAAGAGTAGCAGAATATGCCACCCCAAATATGCCTTTGGGGCATAAAAAATATATTGAGGTGTTTGAAAGATAGCAAACAAAAATAAACAACAACAACAACAAAGATAGCAAACAGAGAAGCAGCTCTGAAAACAAAGGAGTTACACTTCTATAACATTAGAAAGGGGAGCCTGAACCAGGAAGAAATCTACTACCAGAGAAATTTTTTTACTTGAGAAAATCATGTACATAGCAGAGCAGCTCCCTACCCCAACTTCAGAAACCCCAAACTCCTATCCCTTTTCTTAGCTCAGGATGGTATATATCCTCAATAGTCTCAGTTCTCTGGGTACCTTTTGAGTTTCATATCTTTGTGGGACTCCCATTTAACAAACATGCATAATTAAAGTAATTTTTTCCTCCTGTCAATTTGTCTTTTATTACAGGTGTTGGGGGGGCACTCAGCCAAGAACCTAGAAATATAGAGAGAAGGGTTTTTTCCTCCCCTAAACTTTCTTTACAAAATTCCATGATGCACACAAGAACGGGAAAACATTAATTCCATAACTATTATTAAAATAGTAAAATGGCATTAGGAAGGAAATTTTTTCGTAGCCAAAAATAATACATACACACAGAGGGAAGGTGGGAGAGCGAGCAAGCTACTGATAAGGGAGGGAGGGAGGAAGGGAGCAAGGAAGGAGATCCCAAATTCAAATACCTCACACTGAGGTAAACAATTGTCTTTACATTTCATCTGTGGAATACTGAATTATATTTCAGCTATTTTGGTCCCTCAAAAATCAGTGACAGCACATTACTGGGTTGTCCTTTATTTGCCAATACTGTTTATCCTACACTTTCCCTAAGCACAACCTCTGTGAAACAGCATATAGGATTGTGTTTCTATCCCGTCTGTTCACTGAGTGTTTCATGCTCACACCTCAGTGCCTCTGCACTTGCTGTCAGAGTGAAGATGTGTGCAAAGTGTATCCTCTGGTATTGCAGTTCAAGAAACCATGGTGCTGAATAGAAAATCAATGTTCATGTTTCAGGTCCTGTAATTTATTAGTACTATTGTTGAAGAAGGTGGTTATAAAATTTTTATTTAATTCTAATCAGCATCCTTTAAAGAATACAACCACACATAAATTATAATGGTTGAAAAGGAAAGACAATTGAAAAAAAATATGCTGTTTCTCCATTCACCCTGACAAACAGAGGTAGGACTTGGTGGCTAATCTCCTTAGGGTTTTTTATTTGTTTGTTTTCCACACCTTTATGACCAATTAATTCTTCTGCATGCTGGACTGTCATTTAATCGTTCAATAAATATAACATATTTATGTTTTTTGTTGCATAATGTAGGTAAAATAACTTTTTGAAGTTAATATACTCACAGGCTCCCAGAACAACTCAAATATCTCACATTTCCACTAATACTATTAATAAAATTACATTGTAAACTCCCTCTGTAAACTTGTACTCTAACCCCAAAATGAGCTTTAACACACTGAATGAATCTCCTGATAACAGATTCAGTTTTTTTTCTTTACAAGAGTACAAACTTTCCGTTATAAGATGAATAGATCTGAGGATTAAAAGTATAAGATGATGATTATAATTGATAACAATTATCATATAACTGATAGGTAGAGATGCTATTGCTAAGAAAGTAGAACTTAAAATGACACATAGGCTCATGTTCAGTGTCACTTAACTCTGGATTAGAGAGTATGTTGTATTTTATACCCTCCATTCTAAAGCAGGGAAGTATATCTCAAAGTTGGTATTTTCTCTCTTTTTAAGAAATTATTTTTCTACCTCTATTTAGAAATACTATTTTCACATGTATTATTATTTCTTGTCCATAGAATTTTGTAATTTTTCCTTTTATTCCATGCTCAAAGTTTTCTCACTATATTCAAATAAATTTTCTTCACACTTAAAGTCCTTCTTCCTATGCTTATTTCTATGTTCTCATTTTCAGGTATCTTTTTAATACCTGGTATTCCAGGTATCTTTTTAATTTTACCTTGTCTCTGGAATTCCTGCCTTATTTCACAGCCTGGATTATATCCTTACTTCCATCATCAAGTTACTGACTTAATTTAAATCCTTTTTTTAAGGATGGTATAAATGAACCATCCCTTTGTCTACTAGTATCTTCAACACTCAGAAGGTACAGAACACCCAACCTGGCTTCCCCCCAAAAAACCCAGGGAAGTCATCAAGATGCCATCAGTGGCATTCTGAGAGGCAGGAACTATTATTCTCCTTATCTACCCCCAAAATGAAAAGGTATATGAAACCAGGCAGATAACTATTGCTCTCAGAATGTTTATCCTTACATGGGGTAAAAAAGCAAATACTCTTCTCAGACTGAACTGAATATCCAGTTTATTCATAGAAATAGCATTTGAAAAAGAACAGTAGTGGTGGGTATAATGGAGGGCACGTATTACATGGAGCACTGGGTGTGCTGCATAAACAATGAATTCTGGAACACTGAAAATAAATAAAATAAAATAAATTTTGTTTTATTTCTTTTCAGCGTAACAGAATTCATAGTTTTTGCACCACACCCAGTGCTCCATACAGTGTGTGCCCTCCATAATACCCACCACCTGGCTCCCTCAACCTCCCAACCCCTGCCCCTTCAAAACCCTCAGGTTGTTTTTCAGAGTCCATAGTCTCTCATGGTTCATCTCCCCCCCAATTTCCCTCAACTCCCTTCTCCTATCCATCTCCCCATGTCCTCCGTGTCATTTGTTATGCTCCACAAATAAGTGAAACCATATGATAATTGACTCTCTCTGCTTGACTTATTTCACTCAGTTTTATCTCTTCCAGTCCTGTCCATGTTGCTACAAAAGTCGGGTATTCATCCTTTCTGATGGAGGCATAATACTCCA
The DNA here is from genome assembly GCA_004024625.1 of Mellivora capensis. Classification (NCBI taxonomy): domain Eukaryota; kingdom Metazoa; phylum Chordata; class Mammalia; order Carnivora; family Mustelidae; genus Mellivora; species Mellivora capensis. The sequence continues at coordinate 752 of PISX010014966.1, read as the reverse complement.
TAGTGTATATGGACCACATCTTCTTTATCCATTCATCCGTTGAAGGGCATCTTGGTTCTTTCCACAGTTTGGCGACTGTGGCCGTTGCTGCTATAAACATTGGGGTACAGATGGCCCTTCTTTTCACTACATCTGTATCTTTGGGGTAAATACCCAGTAGCGCAATTGCAGGGTCACAGGGAAGCTCTATTTTTAACTTCTTGAGGAATCTCCACACTGTTCTCCAGAGTGGCTGCACCAACTTGCATTCCCACCAACAGTGTAGGAGGGTTCCCCTTTCTCCACATCCTCTCCAACACACGTTGTTTCCTGTCTTGCTAATTTTGGCCATTCTAACTGGTGTGAGGTGGTATCTCAATGTGGTTTTCATTTGAATCTCCCTGATGGCTAGTGATGATGAGCATTTTTTCATGTGTCTGATAGCCATTTGTATGTCTTCATTGGAGAAGTGTCTGCTCATATCTTCTGCCTATTTTTTGATGTGATTATCTGTTTTGTGTGTGTTGAGTTTGAGAAGTTCTTTATAGATCCTGGATATCAACCTTTTGTCTGCACTGTCATTTCCAAATATCTTCTCCCATTCTGTGGGTTGCCTCTTTGTTTTGTTGACTGTCTCCTTTGCAGTGCAGAAGCTTTTGATCTTGATGAAGTCCCAAAAGTTCATTTTCGCTTTTGTTTCCTTTGGCTTTCAAGATATATCTTGAAAGAAGTTGCTGTGGCTGATATCAGAGAGGTACTGCCTATGTTCTCCT
>PISX010014965.1:0-51261 GCA_004024625.1 Mellivora capensis | reverse complement strand
TACTGAGTTCATTTTTAAGAGAAATTATGAAATGTTTAAAAGCTTACATTTTTTTAATCTATAGCACTTATATTTTCAAATTGTTGTCTTAATAATTTACAAATGCTTGGGGCACCTGGGTAACTCAGTCAGTTAAGCCTCTACCTTTCACTCAGGTCATGATCCCAGAGTCCTGGGATCATGCTCCTTGTTCAGCAGGGGGTGGGGGGGGGTGGGGGGTGGGGATGGGGTAGTGGGATGGTGGGGTGGTGGGGGTGTATGTCTGTTCTCCCTCTCCTCCCCACTCATGCTCTCTCTTTTTCAAATAAATAAATACAATCTTAAAAAAATTATATAAATACTCCTCATTTTACTGACACAGATATCAGAAAATGATTTAGTTTATCCCAATCCCAATTTGAGTAATGAGTTACCATAAATCCAATAGAGAGATTGAAGACAATTCACTGGTTAACTATTTGTTTCTCAATCCTAGCAAATTTCATCTCTCTCTCACTCTCCCTCTTTTTTTTTTCTCTTTTTAAGTGAGGAAGAGTGTATGCTCACATGGGAGTGGGGTTCAAGCAGCAGAGGGAGAGGGGGAGATAGAGAATCTTAAAAAAGCTTCGTGCCCCGCGTGAGCCTTATGCTGGGTTCAGTCTCACCACCCTGAGATCATGACCTGAGCCAAAAATCAAGAGTTTGCTACTTAACCAACTAAGCCATCAGGTACTCTCATCTCTTTTTATTTCAAAGGTATATCGTCCTTGTGTACTGAGCAAAAACAAGTGTACTAAACAGTAAAAAAATGGCCTGAGATAATTTGACAAATTTCAAATTACAAAACATGTTTATAGCAGAATTGATGTTACAATTCAGAGGATCATTCACAACCAGTCTTTTAAAAAACAAAAAGATTATTTATTTATTTGAGAGAGAGAGAGAGAGAGAGAGAGAGAGAGCATGAGCAGGGGGGAGAAGCAGAGGAAGAAGCAGGCTCCCTGCTGAGCAGGGAGCCCAATGTGAGGATCCATCCCAGGACATCACGATGATGACCTGAGCTGAAGGCAGACGTTTAACCGACTGAGCCACCCAAGTTCCCCTAAAACCAGTCTTAATAACTTAATAATCTTGAAAAAATGAGAAGAACAACAGGATAAGGAAGACAGATCTAGGTATGAATCTAGGCATGAACTGGAACCCAGTCCAAGGACTTATTTTGTACGTTTTGTGCTGCGTGGAAAGTCATTTAATGTTTCTGAGTCTCAACTTCATCATGGATAAAGTAAGGAAAATAAAACTTCCTCTACCTACTCTACGAAGTAAACAAATGGTAACTATACATTTTATTAATATAGATTAAACATAAGAAAGTACTTTATCAGGTGGTAGTTGAGGGGTTTGTGCCTAAGTCTATTTGGAGGTATTGTACTCATGGGAATAATGAAATATATCTACCTGCAAGGCTGAGCTTCTTAGTCTAGCTCTCTTTCCTTTGGCAACTCTGCTCCCTCTGCAGACTAAATCAAACAAATTCAGGTGAACAAGAATTTATAAGGAATCTGTCAGGATATAGTAATGGGGGTGAGGTGGGCCGAGGCTGCAAGCCAATGAGCACTTCCAAGATGCTAGTCTTTGTACATTCTCTGCCACTGCTTCCTGCTCTTGCCAGTGCCTGAGCTGCTCCTGGGCACAAAGATGAGTAAGACACAGCTCTTGTCCTGAGGCACTTTTGATCCAGTGAGGGGGGACAGATGTATATGTGGATCAGTTTCAATATAATGCAACAAATAGTGTAATAAAAGGACAGTCACAGGAATGTGGAGGCCCCTAGCTAAGTCTGACTCTCATCAGGGGAGCTTCGAGAGATATTTTAGGTGCCAAGGATATTGTGTGTGTCAGAAAGCCTTTGTAAAGACCATTACGGTAGAATCTGTGGGACTGACAAATGAGACAGAGGTACTTGCTTGTAGGATAGAGATAACAAGCACAGCTTTTACTGTAGGACAGACATGTGCTAAAATCTCATTATGTCACTTACTTGCTACACTGTATTTCTGAACCTCAGTTTCTTCATCTGTGATACAGGGGTTCCTACCTCAGTCCACTGGAATGTAAACTCTGTGAGGAGGACAGGGACTTGGGCCTCTTTTGTTGATTACTTGATCTCCATCACTCTGAACACAGTAAACACTTACCTGGCCCATAGTAAGTCCTCAGTAAATAATAGTTCAATTTGTTCAGTAAATGAAGGTAGTCATTTAGCTTCCAATCTTCACTTTTCACCTAGTTTTATTGAAAAGGCACAATTAAGGAGAGATTGGTGACTGTCCACTGGTTTACTATGTGCCTCTCAATTTTGACTAGTTTCATTTTTGTTCTTCCAAATGGTCATTTCAAAGGTATACAGTGTCCTTATGTATGAGTTTAAAAAAAGCTTAATTAAAGCAGAAAAGGTGAAAGGCAGAAGAGCAGACTATGTATGTGCATGACACTTGTAAATATCCATGTTGTCTGCCATGTCACTGTGTCCATCCACACTGAGAAGTCTGCACACTTCCGAAGATGCAGTCGTCTATAAGAATGGTATCAGCATCCTTACTTTTTCAACGTTTAGTTCCATTTTTTCATTTTTCTGAAAATAGCCTTTTCCTAAATTGTCAAAGAGAAAATTAAAAATGTGCTAGGATAGATCTTATATCAGGCTACATCTTTATATACTTACCATTTAATAGACTGGCAAATTTCTCATTTCCCTGGAAAGCTGTCACACAAATATTACTCTAGAGAGTTGGTAGACCTCCGTAACTGAAAGCTGGGTCTTGGAAAGTCGAGTACCTCCCAGGGGAGTTCAACACCAAGTGTAGTTCTCACCACTGACCACTTGGTGGCAGTGCCAACCTAATAGGTCAGGGTACACACCAAGGTGCTGTCCCTAACTTCTCTTTATCCATTTACATTTTAGGACCTATAGAGGTGTTTGATCAAAGTTTCATACTCCAGTTTATGACATTAGATAGGCCATAGTTAGGTGACACCTGAAAAGGTCAATGATGAAAATTTCTGCAGTGTCCTATTATCATCCCTATCTCCATGCCACATTAGTCACACACTTTCTGGGCCTTATCCCAGAAATATTTATCACCCTGAACTTCCTCACCTCTGAAATCTGAAACCCTACTTTCTGATCACTAATACCTATTGTCCCCTTTTCATTGTTACTACAAAGGCTGTGTTCTATCCAGACCACAGTCTATTTTTTAAAAATTTTATTAACATATAATGTATTATTTGCTTCAGGGGTAAGGTCTGTGAATCATCAGTCTTACACAATTCACAGCAGTCACATAGTACATAACCTCCCCAATGTCCATAACCCAATCACCCTATCCCTCCTCTCCCACCCCCAGCAACCCTCAGTTTGTTTCCTTTGATTAAGAGCCTCTTATGGTTTGTCTCCCTCCCCTGTCCCAACTTGTTTCATTTTTTTCCCTCTCTTCCCCCCACAATCCCCCACCCTACCACAGTGTCCTCATATCAGAGAGACCATATGATAATTGTCTTTCTCTGATTGACTTATTTCACTTAGCATAATACCCCTAGTTAGATCCAAGACCATAGTCTCTTAAGTTCTCTTTACTCCTTGATTCAGTCCAGGCTCCAAGGTTCAACCAGCAGCCCTTCCCTCCACTAACCTTTGACCTTTTTGATACTCCTGAAGGTTACAGATCCCCTCCATGCCAATCCATCTCCTCTTCTGTATTTTCTAGCATCTCTTAGCTAGGGGTGACCATAGGACTAAGTTCTCAGCAATGAATGTGAATGCAAGTGACGTCTGCAATTCTACTTTCCTTTTAAAAACAAAACACCTTGCTCCAGACTTCCTCTTCCTTCTTCTCCATGAGGTAGAACACAGAAGAACCAGCTAACCAACTCTGACAACACAGACGGGGATAGGATGGTAGGAATTTAGTTCCCTGAATAAGCTCATGAATCCAAGCCTTCTGGTCACTTGGACTTTTCATCTTGTGACTACTAAGTGAGAAAGAAAATAAATTTCTATTTTATTTAAGCCACTGTGTATTTTTTTTTTTTCATAGCTGCTCAATCTTTACTCTAACCAATATAGGACCTGCATGGAGGAACTCTCCATGCTTAGATCAACTCAACTCTTTGCCTCCCCCATGTGTACAGGTTGAGGGCTTCCTGAGATAAGCAGTATACACTGATCATCTCCATTACACAGAAACACTGGCTTTCCTCTACACTTGGGCTCTCACACTGCCCAGTGGTCCTTTCTTACAACCTTCATTGGCTCTCCTATTTTCCCTGGTAGCTTTTTAAACTGTTTCCTAAACTCATCTCCTGCTTTACAAAGAAAATAAAAAAGATCAGGAAATAACTCCTTCAACTTCCTGCTCTAATCAATATAATTACTTGCTGCTGACCTAGCATTTTTACTTCCTATCACAGTAGAATTTCTTCCTTTCCCTTGTCTATGTCTCCTCCTTCCACATACCCTTGGCCTAATGCCCTTCTATCTGCATGAGGGCATGAGGACTGGATTACATTAGTTTTTTTTTGTTGTTGTTGTCGTTTTGTTTTGTTTTTGTTTTCTCTTTTTGGCTTTCCTGCACAAATACTCCTTCTCTATGTACTCTTTCTAATCAAAATTTAAGTGTGCTTATTTCCCATTTCCTACTTTTAAGCAACAACTCAAAACTTTGCTTTGATCCTATCAAGCTAATGCCCGGTCTTTTTGCTTTCCTAGTCATGCTTCTTAAAGGTCTTATCTACTGGCTGTGTATATTTTCTATATTTATATGTATTTACTGATTTTTTTGGAGAATGTTCCTTAGAAGCAAAAATCTGGGAACTGAGTGTAGGCTTTTCTTTGATTAACTGCAGCTCAATAAATGTTTCTAAAGCTGACGTCTTGGGTACTATATTCACAAGTAGTTTGATATAGATTTACAGCTGATTTTATACACACACACACATATTTTGTTTTCTTCCTTTTTTTTTTTGAGAGTAAACAAATGGAGAAAAAGAAAAAATCTTTCTTACAGAGGAATTCCAAATATTGTTTGTAAATACCAGGCTTCTTTCTAGGAATTGAAGCTTAATTCCATCCTCTTTTTTTTTTTTTTTTAAGTAATCTCTATGCCCAATATGGGGCTTGAACTCATTAGTTCAAACAGTAGCAAAGCTTGACATGAACACTTCCCGTTTGCAGTGTATGGACATTTAATACCTGGGTAAGCCCTGTTCAGATGCTCATGGTGGAGACTCAGACACAGGGTGGAGCACTTCCTCTTTCATACTTACTGCCACCTGGGGTTTCTGTCTCTTCATTTGTTTATTTTGAAGTTTTAAAAATCTGCTTATAAAGTTGAAAGACTAACACACGTTTCTTTCATCTAAGAAAATTAACAGTAATTCTCTATTGTGAAAAATGCACTTACATTTTCCCAATTGTCCCCAATATGTCTTATTGTATAGCTTTTTTTTTCAATCTTGTATCTAATGAAGCTTTTTGCATTGCGTTGTCTGTTGCTTTTGCCTCTTTTAATCTAGAACATTCCACTGACTTCTTTTGTTTATTTTTTACATCACTGACTTCTTTGCAGAGTCTTACATAATGTTCTATATTTTCAATTTGTCTACTGTTAAGATTTTAAAATGTTATAAAGCAAATTAAGAACATGTGGCCAGGGTCCCTTTTATTAGACAAGGATGTTTTAGAGAACTGGCCTTTTAGGCATAAATGCTAGTCATAATGTGAAGAGATTTCATCTAACATACAGGACAGGATGTCTCCTTCCCATACAGTAAAGGAAAAAACAACAAAACAAAACAGTTGTTTCAATGAAGAAGTAATCATTTGGAACTTGATGTTTAATTTCTTCTTTTCAAAAACATTAGGTAAAATTCCCACTCAGTAATTTCTGAAGCACAATAGATTTGAAAAGAAATTTTTTACAGTTTATACATGTAAAGCACATTGCTTTTAGTTTACCTTTTCAGCACATATTACACTGTGAGCACATTTGGAATAAAATGACCTGTTACCACATACTAATTATGCTTTATGCAGATAAATAGCCAGATACGGTGATAAAGAGGTATTTTTAATTTTGTTCAGTTTTCCTATATGATATCATCTTTTTGGTCACTCTTGGTTGCTGCATTTTTGGTGAGGGGAGCAGAGGCAGGAAATGCAGCAGGCATAGGCATCAATCCAAGTCAATTTTCCTTTCATTTAAACAGACTAACTGGTTTCGAATCAGTGAATAGCATTTATTTGTTTTTACTGTACTAGGTGCCAAGAAAAGATAAAAAGAATAAAGCAGATATGGTTCGTGCTTTGGAAGATATTATTTTCTAGTAGTGGAGAGAAGGGAAACACACTGATCGATGTTTTTCTACTTACCATGTCTTGCAATATATATATATATATATATGTGTATATATATATGCGTGTGTGTGTATACATATATATATATATATATATATATAAAACGTATATATTATCTTTGGGAGATATTAAATTCTATTTTAAGTGCCCCATTATCTGTGGCCTTAAATCAATCATCTTTCAGCTTCTCGTGTAGAAGATGGAAGGCTCTCCGTAAGTGCCTTTTCCCCGAATGAACTCAAATTTGTTCCATGCATATTGCTATTTTCAAATTGCTGTCACACATGGTCTGAGTGAATTTCATCTGCATTGAAATTTGGAGGAAGCTCTTGACAGATGACAGTGCGGGGCCCTGCAGGGTGACAAGAGAAGCGGTGCCAGCCTGGTGGAGGATAACGTGACCTTAAAGCTGCCCTTGAAAGACAGCGGGAGCGTGTGGTGCACGCAGCCTTGCTGGCACCTCCACACAGGCCGGTGGGTCCTGGGAGGTACCCGGGGAAAACAATAACTGCATTAGCATTCCGAGCAGCCACATCAAAGTGCTGCTTTCTCCAGTGTCGTCTGCCGATGGGAGAGCTGGGGATGTTTAGAGGGTTTTGATGGTAATTATAACGCCTCTTCTATGCTCACCCTTCTCTACAACATTGCTCATGAAACAACTACCTAACTCGTTATGCTGTTGTTAGAGGATGGAAAAAATTAAAACAACCCAATTCCTTTGTTTGCAGGGAAGTCTCACCCAGTGGCATACATTTACATACATTGAGAAAATATGTATCCCTTCTGGCACCAAACAGTATTGAAGCAGGCCCTTTACCTCTCTGAGATTTAGTTTCTTCATAAGCAGAGAAGGAATGAAAAGATCAGCTCTGTTTATCTCTCAGAGTTGCTGAAAGATCCAACAAGAAAAGGAATGTGTATGGAAAAGCTACACCATGTATTCTTACTGTTACGCTCCCTCCCATAGGTATATGACCGCGTGTAGGCATGGACGGTGGTCATTAAGGGTGTACTCATTTGGGCACGCTTGGATGGTATAGTCGGTTGAATATCTCAGTTTCTCTTCAGGTTGTGATCTCAGGATTCTGAGATCGAGCCTACATCGGGCTCTGGGCTTGGTGTGGAATCTGCTTGAGATTCTCTCTCCTCTTCTCTCTCTGCCCCGCCTCCTCTCCGCTCTCTCTCAAATAAGTAAATAAACCAATAAATCTTAAAAAAATATGTCCTCATTCAAGGAGAGACTGCTGTAGAGGGTCAGGGTACTGACTGGTGGGACAATGGAGGATAAAGTCTATTTGTTGGGATGAGAAAATCTTCCAAGCAGTCTTGGGATCTTTTTTTTAAAAAAAAAAAAGAAAAAGAAAGAAAGAAAGAAAAAAAGAAAAATAAAGACATGAGGCGCCTAGGTGGCTCAGTGGGTTGAGGCCTCTGCCTTCGGCTCGGGTCATGATCCCAGAGTCTTGGGATAGAGCCCTGCGTTCTCTGCTTGGTGGGGAGCCTTCTTCCCCCTCTCTCTGCCTGCTGTGATCTCTGTCTGTCAAATGAATAGATAAAGTCTTAAAAAAAAAAAAGACTTTATTTATTTATTTGACAGAGAGACAGTGAGAGAGGGAACACAAGCAGGGAGAGTGGGAGAGGGAGAAGCAGGCTCCTTGCTGAGTAGGGAGCCCAATGTGGGGCTCAATGCCAGGACCCTGGGATCATGACCTGATCATGATCTGCTAAGGTGGACGCTTAATGACTGATCCACCCAGGCACCCCTTGGGACCTTTCTTTAAATTCAGGAGAGAAGACTGTGCAGATGGCTTCCTAGATACACCTTCTTATTCTCTATCTGTCAAAGCTCAGCTCAGCATTTCCCCACCCAAGTCCATGATGGGTATCATTGCCCAGAAAGACATCATGGTGTGGTAGAAAAGACTGGGAATCCAGAAAACAAAAACCAGGGCTAGAATCCTGACTCTTCTCCTAATTTGGTGTGTGACCTGGCCACAATACTGAATCTCTCAGAGTCTCATTTTTCTTATTCATGTGATAATCTTAGCATTGTTATGACCACTTTGTAACATAGAAGGTGTGAAGCAACACATAGTGGCCTTTTAGAAATTGTAGTCTCCTTCACTCCAAATCTCCAGCCTACACAATTTGGGTTTCTTCGTTTTGAGAATGGGATGATACTTACCTTCAAAATAATGAGGCAAAGTATGTAAGTCCTAGAACAGAACCTGGCATATGGAATTGTAATTAATTAATTCAGGCTCCAACTTATGATGCTAATACAGTGAGAAGGATCTAGAGAGGAAAATAGGAGGGGGTTGTGCCTGAGATAGAAGTCCTGATGGTGAGGAAAATAACCTGACTGTGTGTAAGGGGGTCAAATTGAGGTGGCATGGTCAACTTCTGGGTATGACACTTACATTGGGTTTCTTCCTGGGTTTAAAATGTCAACAATTGCCAATCATTAAGTATTTTCATATCTGACTTGCCTGTTGATATTTCTGTCTAGAAGGAATTCTCATTGAAAAGCAGAGAGGGTTGTTCTCTGGTAAACTGGATGGGACCTGAGCCTGCCACTCAACGCTGTCCTGATTTTTATTCTGCCTGGAGAAAAACCAGGGGTAGAAGTGGGTGATATCCAGTGCTTTCTGACCTATTTTTCATACTTAAAAATTTAACACATAACCCCTCCCCCATCCCAATCTAGCAGTAAGTCCTCTTGACTCTACCTTCTGAATCTATCCACTTCTTTTCACTTGGATGGCCAGCATTCCAGGCCAAGCCACTCTTCTCTCTTAATTGGACAATGGGGTCAAAAGTATTCTGTCTAGTTCTCCTCTTTCTTCCTTCCCTCAGTTGGTATGACCTCTCTCTGCTGTGGTAGCTGGGGGGTTTTTGTGAGATTGGCCCCACCCCCATCTCCAGGGCAACCTCTATGACATAATGGTTATCAAGAAAATCTAAACCCTATTGTAACATAATTGGTTTGGGTAATTTAGCACAAATTCAATCAGCCCCTGACATCTATCTGGCCAAAAGACTGGTTCAATATGGTCCAATTAGTGCAAAAGGTAAGGCATTTGTCAAATAGTTGATGGAAGGCATCCTGTTTTTTCTTCTGGACATGGAGGAGAGAGCATGAGGTGATCTGCAGACTGGGGGCCGTCTTGCACAGCCAGCCTGGGGATGTAGCTGCCACAGTAGGAGGCAGAGCTATCGGAATCTTAGAGAAATGGAGCAAAATTCCCATCAACCCATGCCTAAAGCCCTTTCTTTCTCTCAGCTCATCAGCAACATGAACTAACCAATGCCCTTTAAGCCATTTTGGGATCTCTTACAAAGATTCCTAATGGCTACATTCTTTATACTCTAGACAGAGTGATCTCTTCAAACAGAAATCAGACCATGTCATGGCCTTCTATGTTTGTCCACTTCCTTTTATTCTTCATTAGGGTCAACCTGAGTTTGGCTGAGATGAGCTCAGTTGCATAGCATATAACTTGAATGGTGTTCCTGAGATTTTCTAAGGCCCAGACCCCCGTCTGATCCTGCCTACTACCCGGTTGGTTCTCACCTCTGGGCTGGAAATGTCTTCTTTATTCTAGCCACTGGCTGGAATTTAGACCCTCACTGCCAAATCATTGGATCATTATGGGCTGTGAGGCTGCTACAAGCTTGTCTTAGCACAGCTGCTGCCTCAGGAAACTTTATAGCTATTGCCCTGATGCTTTGCTCGACCTACTAGATGGGCAACCCTTAGACTTGAGAAGGTCAGAATATGCCACCCATTGAACCCCTCACATCTAATATACACAAGAGCTTCTTAAACTCCCCCACTTTCCTTCTTTTGGGGTAGTTTCTCTTCTCTTTCTCTAGCCTGATACAGAGGATTCAGAATGGCTTGTGGTTGATCTCTCTTCAATTCTGAGGAGTTCTTGACCCTTTTCCTCAAGGGCATTCTTGATCCTTCTTCTCTGGGGTATGTTGTCAAAGGAAACAAAGGATAAAGACTGAGGCAGTATAGGGAAGTAGATTATGAAGTGAAGAAACACTTCAGTTGTGAAAAGAGGCAAATATAAGATACAGGACAGCTACATTTTTTGTAAACCATGGAAGTAAGGGAAAGCCAAATAATCTAACTGTTCAGCTGTATTTCCCTTTCAATCTCCTGGCCTTTTTGTTGTTACTCATACCTGGGGTTGAGACAGAATAGAAATTAATGGGAGCAGGTTTCATGAAGAAGACCTTAATTCAGAATGTACTGTGTCTTATACCACAGAGGATTTATGCTATAATTTGTAGTTGACAAACCTGAGAGAGGGGTGCTTATAATGGTCAGATTAAATGTCATTTAGGAAAAGGGTAATGTCATGCAAAAGAAAGTAGGTTGATTGGGAATCTAGAATTTCCAGCACTTGGATCTTTATAGTGGAACTGAGAGATACCTCGTAGTCTGGGTCTTCCATTTAAATATTCCTACCATTTTATTTTGATTTCTAAAATAACTGAAATGAAATCCTTTATGTACCAGACTTCAGTACTATGATTTAGATTAATCAAAGTTTGGCTAACGAGCTAGCAAAAAGCACATTAAATTTCATCTCCTCATTACTCTTACGTGATAGGAAGAGGACATCACCTGTTAGGAGCCCTGGGCTGAGAGTCCCAACATCCACTTCCTAGATGATCTGGCACTGGAGCCTTGTTCCCTGAATCTCAGTTTACACATCTGTGATTTGAAAAGATGACTGTTAACACTTCAACTATTTCTGTGACTCTAACTTCATTTGTGGCTCTGTTTGTGAGTAAATTCAGAAACAAGGTGGTGGTGTCCTTGGTTATACTTTTCCAAAAAGGCCACATGTGAATGGACATTTAGTCTGAAACTCTGTCTCTAGTCACTATTGGAGTTTTAAAAGTCAGGTTAGTTCACAGAATACTGATGATTGGATTTCTCTGATGAGCTCAGATTTGATGATGGTGGTAGGCCACATAAAATACTTTCTCTTTATTAAGGGTTCCTCTGTGCTGAGCTGAAATAATATGAGTTGGGACGAGAGTGGCCCAAAGGACCGTCACTGCTCTAAAAAATCTGAATTAATTATGTTAACAAGTATTTCTTAAAACCTATTTGTATCAGAAACATACATGTTGACTCCAATATACTGTGTGTGTATATATACATATATATGTGTTTGTATCCAATATACTGTATTCCTGGGAATACCAGGGGCTAGTGAGGGAGAAAGAGCCACCATGAGAATGGAAGAGCTAAGGGGATGGACCAGAGTCAGAGTCAGATATAACTGTGGAGATCAGAGTGTCCCTGTGGTCCCCAGCCACTCTGCTGGTCACATTGCCTGTCTGTGGTCTGGTGGGGCTGTGCTGAAGGTACAGGCCACCTATTTACTCTAGGCAGTATGGGTAGTTTTACCAGTCTAACCCATAATAATCAGATCTGAAATTTTAACTTTAATAATATCATTTAATTATTTATGATAGAGATTGTTAATATCCATCACAATGTCAACAGGTTATTTTTACTAATGGCTTTTTGAGATCTGAAACATTTATCACCTAGAAATCATTTAGGCAGATCTGGGTGTATATAAAAAAAAACACACAAAGAAACTATTCGAGCCAAGTTGTGTACATCTGAAAACGTTCCTAAATGCTAAGGGGATAAAAATTTATATTCACAGAATAATGCTTTATAGATGAGTCACAGTTTCAGAAAAGCACAGAGTAAAAAGTTCAATATTCATTAAAGTACCTTTTCATATTTTTTCTAGAAAGTGTCTTGAATTTTTACATCATTATAATAGAAATTATAATCTCAAGATTACCCACTCCTCTTCCTTACGTAGTAAGACATTATTTTCTAGTATCCTAAAAGATAAGGATTTCATACATGTTACACATTTCTACCTATCACTTTGATAAATTTCTGCATATTGTCTAATTCTAAATTTTACTTTATGATAGAAACTTTTTTCTCTTTTACATACACATATGTACATATATATATTTTTCTCTTTTACATATACATATAATGTATTATTTATATTACATTTAATTATAATTTATTATATTATTACATTTATACATTATACATTACATGTATACATTTATACATACATTACATTAATACATAAATATTACATTTAATTACAATTAATGTATTATTTGTATTACATATACATATAATGTATTATTTGCCCCAGGGGTACAGGTCTGTGAATCTTTTGTATCTCCTTTAGTTCACACACATCCATTGAACATACAGACAGGACAAGGCAGTGTATCTGCTATAGAGGTAGTGTGTGGACATGGAAAATCTGAGGCCAGGCTGACTTGAAGCAATCTCATCTCCACTTATGAACCATTTATAAACTGGGAGGCGAATCATGCTGGAGGGCGGTGTGTGTCATGCCAAAGGTGTCCTTGGGATCCAAGCACATGAGAGGCTATTAAAACTTTTATGAAAAGTTTAATCAGACATTAACAGCTAACATAGTAAATAGAAGCCAGATAGGAGCAATTTAAAATTGGAATTATTAACCTGACTAGATTGAAGAAGAATATTAATTCTGATGGTGGCAAAAAAAATGTACTACTATAAAAAAATAAAGTGGATATACTCTTCACAGGCTAGCTAATAGTCTGTTGAATAAAGTCATTCGAGCCTGGAAATGGCAGGTAATATAAAACCAAGGGGGTCAGGTAGAAGAGATTAATTAAAAAAAATGTTCACCATGTTATTTGAAAAAAAGAACAGTGCAGCAGGTGTCACTGAGCATGGACTTCTGTCCTCAGGAGACCTGGTTTGATGAAATGGGAGTTGCAAAAAGCAGATTTTCCTCAACACTGGAGTCCTGGCCTCATGTGCAAGCTTTTGAATTTATTTCAACTGTGGTGGTGGAATTTGGGTGAGCTCCTTTCTTTAGGGAAAATCTGCATATATCATGGAAAACTGAAACCTTCTGGAGAGATTAGCTTCTCATGGGTAGTCATTGACTCCAGTAGTGGGTGATGTACTTGTGGAGAGATCAGATCATGATCTGAGATGAAGGCAGACACTTAACTGACTGAGCCACCCAGGCACTCTAAACAGACCCCATTTTAAGGAGTTGAACAACCTGACGTTATTATTCATTCTTCCAGTAGTTATGGAGGAAGAGATCCAGCCATCCATTAGCCAGTGTTTATTGCAAAACTGAATATTGTTTCAATGTCTATGATTCCACCAACATAAAAAGCAGAAATTCGGTAGAATGAGGAAAAATATATATTTATAATATCCTATTTTCAATCATATCCAATAGTTTCATCCTAACATTATTCATTGGCTAATAAGTGGATTTTCCCAGTAAAGCCCTGATTACCTTTGAACTTTCAAGTGAGAAGTGAAGTCCTTAAGATCAGAATAGATACAAATGAAGAATTTTGATTATAAACCCAGTTCTGATATTCATATAGCACATCCCATATTTATTGAAAAGAAAAGGCAGTTAAGTATCAGTAAAAACCAGGGTTTGCATACCTATCTCTTATTCTTGAATATCATATTATCATTAATCACATTTGGCATTTCTCGGGGGCAGAGCACATATGAAATTTCTAAGTCCAAACACATGGGAATCTTAGGGAAGAGAAGATACATGGAATGTTTCAGTTGCTGGTGAATTCATATTATTTGTTGGCAGTTTTTTGAAGCTGTTCTTTGCTTACAGTTGTAGCAAGAAACTCTAACTCTCTTGAAAGAGACTATAAGAGCTCTAATTTTTATTGTGGTGGAAGCAGGCATTCAAAACTAAATGACATCTTACCTTCAAGATCAGTGAAAGTGGCACTGCTGTGAGGGCTGTGCTCAAGGCACAAGGATGCAGACACCTGTTTCAGCGGCCTTATTATCTCCTGGGGTTTAGAAATACTATTTGAATGAAACATTTTAAAATATTAAGAATGGGATAAGCATAATTTTCTTGTACTTACCAAGTTAATGTTTCACATTTATATAAAGATGAAATTAAGTAAGTTAAATTATAATGGTTACTGGTACTTATGTTCTGTATTTTTATTTATTTATTTATTTTTAAAGATTTTATTTATTTATTTGACACAGAGAGAGAGATCACAAGTGGGCAGAGAGGCAGGCAGAGAGAGAGGGGGAAGCAGGCCCACCCCCGTGCCGAGCAAAGAGCCCGACACAGGGCTCGATCCCAGGACCCTGAGATCATGACCTGAGCCGAAGGCAGAGGCTTAACCCACTGAGCCACTCAGGTGCTCCTATGTTCTGTATTTTTAAATACAAATGGGAAAATCAATTTGTATTATACTTTATTTTAAAGATATGAAACCTGAGTGTGAATATTTATTTTTTAACAAACTTTTAAACCAAAAATAAACTGCTTTGTATGTAGTATTTAACAATGATAAGGACATCTACCTCTGACCAAGATGTAGGAATAGAGAGCAGATTCACTCTAATACCTGAAACGACTAAAAAACTAAGCAAAATATGAAACAATAATTTTGAAGACATCAGACGTCAGATAATGAACAAGAACTGGATTTTGGCAGTTGTGAACCCCAGGCAGAATGATAATTTACACCCTTTCTGATATTTTTAGTATTGGTTTCATATTGGTTTACTGAGGGAAGGAAAATTTGAATTTAAATTAAAGTTACATACCTCTTTACACTGAAAATTCAAGATTCATTATAGTCAGTGAATATAAAATTTATTTAATATATAGTCACCAAATAGAAATATGTATCTTAAATATATACTTTAAAATATATAGTTAGCATAGTATTTCTTCTCAGTACTTCTGTTACTCATAACTGGATGGTATTAGTCACAATCTCTGAAGATAGAGGCCACTCTGTGAAATATTCTGTGTTTGCTCCTCTGTATTCACACACCACTCTTCATCTTGCTCTTTGCTCCAGGAAGCTGTAGGCCTGCATTCACGGTTCCTTTGTCCTCTGGCTTCCAATGGATTCAGATAACTGTTAAGTATCCACTGATAATGGGAGGCCAGGAGGAAAGATTGGGGTAGAAATTCCCCCAGGTTCTTCCCTGCTGGGTTGCCGCTGATCAGATTCACCCTTCCCTGGAAACTACTCTGTCCCATTATCCTTGTAGGTCTAGGAGTGGTAAGGGCTCGCTGAATGGCACAATCCCTTATTGGCTTTCCTAGACCCTGCCCACAACTTTGTAGATAACCCTGTCTATTAAATTCTACCAGTTTAAGTGTGTCATTTCTTTTTGACTCTAACTGACATAATGTATTCTGTGATTTTAGTTATAAAGCCATTTTCAAATCCCATTCATGTTTAAAACTTATTTTTTCTGGCTTCTGTGTGTGTAAAAAAATTCCTATATTTCTGTAGCTCTTAACCTATTCTGTGTGTGTGTGTGTGTGTGTGTGTGTGTGTGAGAGAGAGAGAGAGAGAGAGAGAACCAGAAAACTTCCAAGGAAGGGTGACAGAAGTTTTAAAATATAGTTTATATAATAAATTGCAATAAATTGCCAGTAAATAGCTTTATGTAATATATTATTTGGTTTCAGAATTTCAATTAATTGCAGCTATTGACTTCAGCCAATATCAGACTGAGTATTGAGAGTCTCAACATTGGGGTCATAGCTTGAATTGCAGCCTGTGACTTGCCTGATTTTCTCACCAGAGAAATTTAGGTGCCACCATCCCTCCTTTAACTGAGGATACCAGCTAATTTACAGTTGGTCTGTTTTATTTAAGTAAGGGCATGAAGAAATTAGGTTATGTGGTTAATTTAGTCCAGCAACATTTTAGCTTCCCTTAAAGACTCATCCTGGTCTAGCTCTGGCACAGCATTCTTCCTCTTGTTCAAAAACAAATATAAGACTAATCAATTCATACCAATTAGGATGGCTATTAAAGACAAACCATAAAATGACAAGGGTTGGCAAAGGTGTACAGAAACTTGAACGCTTTTGAGTTGTTGCTGGACATGTAAATTGGTAGAGCTGCTGTGGAAAGCTGTATGGTGATCTGTCAAGGAATAAAACATAAATTATGATACGACCCAGCAATTTCACTTCTGGATATATAGGCAAAAGAAGCAAAAGCAGGAAACTGAATATATATTTGTATGTCCATGTTCACAGCAGCATTATTCACAATAGCCAAGAGGTGGAAACAATCCATGTGTCCATTACTGTATGAATGGATAAACAAAATGTGGTATATCCATATACTGGAATGTTATTTTGCCTTAAAAAGGAAGGACATTCTGATACACGCTACAACATGGATGAACCTTAAAGACAATATGCTAAGTGAATAAGCCAGTCTCAAAGGACAAATATTGTATGATTCCACTTACAAGAGGTACCTGGGATAGTCAAATTCACAGGGACAGGAAGCAGAATTGTGGTTTCCAGGAGATGGAGGGAGGATGAATGGGGAATCAGTATTAAATGGAGACAGAATTTCAGTTGAAGGAAATGAAAAAATTCTGGAGATAGATGGTGGGGTTGGCTGTGCAACAATGTAAATGCCTTAACATTCACTGAACTTTACACTTAAAAATGGTTAAAATAGTATATTTTATGCTATGTGTGTTTTTACTACAATAAAAAATAAAACTAACCATAGTTAATTGGGGGAGGATTGTGCATTTTTATAGGCCATAATTCTGAGTTGGTCATTATTAGGAAAAGGAAGCCTATTAAATGGAGCAAACCTATAGCAGCTAAAAATGCAGGGAATTTTAGTATTTCTTCAAAAAGATATCAATTATCTCACTGGATAAAGAAAGGGCGCAACAAATTAGATATTATATATCCAGGAATGTCTTTGGGGTTTTAAAAACAGCTTAAAAATTATGTACCACAATTTTTCTTGAAGAATTAGAAATTTTTCCACCAAGTTCTTCATGTTGACTTTCACTTTCTGAAATACATATGATCTTAATGATTTTTTAAAAAATATAAGATGTAATAAAACCAACTATGCTAAGTAGGCACAACTTCGTGATCTTGGAAAGAAAATGTTCGTTCACAGCAAAAACATTAGCATTTTCCTTCTTTCTTGCAATAACAGGAACATCCATTTCCTTAGTAATTGCTCCTCCAAGATGCTGCCTCATTGCAGAACCCTATTTGCCTTGTGGTTGCTCCTGTCCAGGAGCGGTCAATGCTTATTGTTGATGCTTTCTTGTGACAGATCTTTTCTGTAGGATAATTTTGTGACATTCTCTTTAAAGGTTCAGAAGTGGAAAATCCTATGTTTCTGTTTTACAAGAGCCAAAACACAATCAGAATCATAAAAGAACATATTAGTAGTGTTTCCACTAAACAGGTTCTCTTTATGCCCTCTGCACATATACATTTTCATATTCTACAAATTCAGTAGGTGTTGATTTTGGTTAGCCTTTAACTAGAAAATGTAATAAATGTATTAAAATGAAGAATTGGGAAAATATAACAGTCACCTGCTTTCTTCCGATGCCCAGATTTCTGTCTTCTTGGGCAGTATCTTCATTTTCTTGTCGCATATAGCCTTTAATAGTGCCCTTAGCCCACGATACTCCTTCCTACCTGAGTTCAGAGCCTGGCCCCCAGCTTTGGTGGACGTTGGAGTCTGACCATGAAAGTAGGGTCTTGGGAAGTTAGCCAAGCCGTAGTACGGAGGGTGTCCTGAAAGTTGGAAAGAGATTAGGAAAAAGAACCAATTTATTGCAGTCATGTGGAGATAACGCTTTGAATTACTGTGCCCTTCTAGACATATTTGATAAAAGCAAATTGGATTTAAGAACAAATCAAATGTAGTAAATGAAGAAAAACTAAAAATTGATCCCAAGTTTTTATTTTAGATGACATGGAAAATGGTATTTTTACTGAAAAGCATGAGGAACTTGAGAACAAGAAGAGGAATTCAATCATGCCCATGTGCTGCTGAAGTGAGATGTGGGGATGCCAATGGTGTTATCATGGAAATGGAAATGTGACTCTAGGCTGGGGACATAGGGCTGGAGAGATGGATCTGGAAACCATAATAAATAGGCTGGTGTTGGAAGCTTTGTGTAAAAGTGAACTCCCCAAGGGAGAACATCAGAGAAAAGCAAAGGGCTGGTGACATCTCAGAGTTAGCAGTCTGGAGTTAGTGTCTACAGTGAAATCTGGAGATGTAGTAAGATACCTATACGGTATATGATAGTGGCTGTAAAAGAGAATGATCATTTGCCGAATTTATCAAAAATGGAAAGTATACACATCACAGGGCCAGGGATTTGGGTCTGTTTTATTGACATCCGTACTGCTAACTCTTAGAACAGTGGCCTACACATGATTGATCCTCAATGTGCATCTCTCTATTGGATGAAAAAAGAAATAGACAGAGAAAAGACCATTAGATTTTATAAGAAATTCAGTACGAGTCATTTTGGTAGAGCAGCTGAGGTGGAAGCCATATTTCCGAGGATATAGGAGGAAACAGATATCAAAAAGGGGAAAAAGCAGGAATGGAGCATCTAATAAGGCCTGTGAGGAAAGGTGAGTGAATAAGGGAATTATAGGTATATTTTATGACCAAAACATACATACCCCTTTCATTCATAATATAGATGTGTGGAGAACATACAGCCTTGATTTCTTCTCAGTGTGGTTCAAGTGTAGTATAGTTTTACTAGAGTTCTTGAGACAGCAAAACAATACCCCATAGCACAAATGTCCCTACAACTTTTCCTTTTTTATTTTTATTTATTTATTTGAGACAGAGAGTGCAAGAGAGTGCATGCCAGCGGCAGGGTGGGGGTAGGGGGCAGAGAGAGGGAGAGAGAGAATCTTAAGCAGGCTCTACTCTCAGCGCAGAGACTGACACAGGGCTCAATCTCATGACTCTGAGATAATGACTTGAGCCAAAATCAAGAGCTGGGTGCCTAACCAACCGTGCCATCCAGATGCCCCTCCTTTTTTATTAGATAACAAATATTTAAAAAAATGCATAAATCACAATTGTAAAGCTCAATGGATTTTCACACATTGGACACAGTTGTGACCAACACCCAGATCAGGACATAGCATGCTACTGGGTTTCCAAAATTCCCTCAATGTGTCCTCATCTAGTCAAAATCACCCCAAGAATAATCACGGTCCAGACTTTTAACACCTAAATTAGTTTTACTTATTTTAACCTTTATAGAAAAGCAATCATACAATAAAGCACACGTTCATATTGGCTTCTTTGCTCAAATTTATATGTGTGAGATTCATCTGTGATGTCACTTGAAGTTGTAGTTTACTATCATTTTTGTATTTGTATTTGAGTATTTGTAGTGTTCCCACATGTGAATAAAACACAGTTTATTTATTTATTCTATTGCTGATGTGCATATGGGTAGCTTCTAGTTTGGGATTGTTATGGATAAAGCACAATAAACATTCTTATTCATGTTTTTGATGAATATTTGTTTTCATTTGGGGGGAGTACAATAACATCCCATTCTTAACAATTCTGGGAATCTGTCACTAGCTGACCTTCTTTGGCATCCTGTTTCCCTGAACCCTCAATTCCATCTTCCCTTACATCATGCTTCTTTCCCTGCCATTAATTTCTTTACTTCTACCACTTGGAATTCCCCAGAAACTCAGTTCCCATTACCTTACATGCCAAACAATTTAGCTGTTTCCATTACTGAGTATGAACACACCTTTGCATAGATGAGACCATAGGTCCATGAGCAATGGACTTATTAGAATATATAATTTTCAAAAAAGCTGTCATTTAAAGATACAGCTGGCTTTTAGGTAAAATTTGAAAGATATAAATAAACATTTCATAACATCTTTTAAATATAGAAAATGAAGAAAACATGCAACTGGCTAGTTTTTTCTGTATATTTGAAATATTTGAAATATTTATTTTTATATAATATATTAAATATATAATATTTAAATACATAAATATTACTATATGATAAATTTATAAAATAAAGTAATACATGTACATAAATATGGGTAAATCTCAGTAATTTTTCAAGAAATAAAAAGAAATATATCAATTGACATGCTTAGCTATTTTTTTCTTTCAGTTTCAGAGATGCTTTCCTTAATTATATCTTTGTTATTATGTTGTTTTCAACCACCCTAAACTCTTCCTTAGGAGTATTTATCCCTTGGAAACTGGATCTGTCTTGTCTGCTCTTTTTACTATAATCTATCTCATTTTGCATTTTCCATTCCTTTGATTTTTATTTAGTTATTTCTTAATTCTTCTTTATCTCACTCAGATCTCTTTTCATTTCAGCATGTTATTTTTATAACTTATTGGATTATCATTTTATCTACATGTTCTTCTTTCATGACTTTCTTATCCTGTTCCAGAGAAATAAAATTTTATATCTTATTGATAATTCATATTTAATAATCTTAAAAAACCCTCTAGTTATTGTTGTTAATTATTTTGAAAAGTATGCTTCCACTCTAAACTTTCAGGATAATCTTCCATCTCTCTTGTTCTTCCACATTTTCAAAATTCCATGTTATTTTCTTTCTACTTATCTATGCTGGAATGATATGAGATCTCTCTAATCTTCATATTTGCCAATAGGCAGGGTGAGTGGGTGATGCTTCTCCTGGCTCCTTGCCTCCTTGAGCTTTGGTAAAATATGTCCTCAGATCTTCAGCTGGAAGACAGGTTGATATGTTAAATCTTCTCTAGCAGGCATCTCTTTAGGGTGGCTCTTTGGCTTTAGTGGTATTTTTCCCTAAGAGGGGCACTATCATTTTCCTTCTCAGTATATGCCGTTGTCAGGCTCTTCTTCTTTCTGTAGTTTGTTGTTGTTATGACTTTAACAAGTCAAATGCTGGGTCTCTCACATGGTGATGTAGCATTGCTATACCTCTCTTTACATCTCATTGCAAAGTGTGTTGTCCTGTAGGAAAAGAAGTAGAAAACTAGTGTTGGGAGGGGGAGTTGTTTCCAATAGCATCCTGTCTTGAAAGATAGCTGCTGAGTTTCCTGTTGCTATGGCCTCTGGGTCTCTGAAGGAGTAAAAAATTATGAGAGTATAAACTTTCCCTTTACTGTTTTTCAGCTTGGTAGATAATGTTCCATTTATGGCAGCAAAATATGCACAAACTACCACATGGGATTCTGAAGTCCACTCCATTGATGATGCAGTAGGTAGAAAATCTTTTCAGTTCCTGGCAATAAGATGGTATTGAGTCATGATTTTCCGTTATGTCATATAAACCTTTTCTGCCTTTTTATGGGTTTCCTAATGATAAATTGAAAGAGAGCAAATCTGAAATGGAAGCTACATCCTATAGTTTTGTTATGGAATTACCATGAATATTTTAGTTGACCAATCTGAATATATAGAAAACCCATGACTTGGAAGTACTCAGTGACTTACTTGGTCACAAAATCAAGAAATAAGAGGCATATAATATGCAACCCCAACTCACAGGATAATTTGTAAAAGAAATAGCTAAAATAAACTAAATTGTGAAGAAGAGTTGACTGTCATATAGGTCAGGCAGGCCCTTACTTTTCTCTGCCTAATATCCTATCAGCCCCTTGTCATATTCATTTTCATTAACACTTATATCAGAGGGCAGAAAGAGGTGACATTTCAATCTTTCAACTTCACAGCTCATTAACAACTCATGTAAAGGGCGGTAAAGGGGAGGATCAAAGGCTAAATTGGGGTTACAAGTTTTCTGCGACTCTCACTTACTCTGGTGTGCCATTAGCACAGATAATAAAGAGGAAGCGGTATTAAGGTATTTAGAATTCCATGGAAGGAATGAATGGTGGAAATCTGAAGAAGGGTTGAAAACCCAAATGTGGTAATTCTATTTGAGGGGGATGGGGGTTAGTGGCATGCATTGGAGTTAATAAGACTCTGTGAAATGTTGCATACAGATGAGCATGATTAATGGTTTTTGTGGGGTTGGGAAAAAAAGAATATGCAAGTAGGTGACATTTAAAACCCACATCAGATGGCAAGGTGTTGAAAGAGGACAGAGAGGTCAGCTTTAAGTATGTGCTTAATTCACTTGTGAGAAGGAGTATGTGTGGATCTATGCGTGGAACATATTTGAGGAAAGCAGTATTTGCCATAGAACCAGCATTACTTTCAAGTCACCAGAGTGTACTCTTAATTAATCATTTTTTTCTATTTTTTTTTTGTAGTTCATATAAAATAGAAATCCTAAAGTTACAGTGAACATAATTTAAATTTAACTTTGGATTGATTTTTCCTTTGATATATTATGCATCTTTCATCAAACATTATTTGATAATTTTGGTCTTTTCAAAAAGTATCAATGTGAGAATAAAATCATGAGTGCTACAATAATCAAAATAAGTAATTTGTGTTAAATAACTAAGTAATCAGCAGTGTCCTTTATAAATAGGAGCAATTTTGTTTTTATAATAAATTCCCTATCACGTATTGTTATTGTCAGGATTTATATATAAAGTACAGACCTTTTATCTTTTTCCCCTTCCACATGAACCTTTTAAAAATCATGTTACATTTGCATTATTTGCAGAACACTTTAAAAATGGGATACTGATGAAAATCCATCAGTCAATATTTTAAAATATCAATATCCCTATTTTTATCCAGGCAATGTTGGGGATATAGATGTGATCCTGAGTCCTGCCCTCAAGGATTCACAATACCATTGAGGAATCATAAAAACTTACACGGAGATATGAGGGAATATGTAGCATCAAATATAATGCAACAGGATTTCAAGTAAGAGCCAGAGTAGCTCTTGGAACTTGTTAATGGGCTTTGAAGGATGGGCAGGACTTGTAATTTGGCTACAGAAGAAGTTTTTCCTTTAACACTTTGAAGTTTTACCTCATGAAATGATCCGCCATTTTTAAGGCACCATTCATACTGACTTCATTAGATCCTTTTGAGCTCAAAGCACTCTCAGTGGGAGGCAGGAGACATAGTAGTTAAAGAGCTCAGTGTCTAGAGACAGCCTAGGGGAAGACAAGTCACTTCTGTTTGCTAGGGCTCTCTTTCTTCTTCCAGTAAAACATCCGCTGCTGTAAAATGGTGCTCTGCTGTCATCTCTTCCTGGATCTTTTTTAATAGTTTCCTCACTGATCTCCCTCCTTTTATCCTTGCCCCTTTATGCTCAATTCCCAACATTGCAGTTGGAATGATCTTTTATTTATTTTTTTATTATGTTATGTTCGTCACCATACAGTACATCTTTAGGTTTTGATGTAGTGTTCTGTGATTCATTGTTTGCATGTAACACCCAGGGCTCCATGCAAGACACGCCCTCCTAAATATCCATCACCAGGCTCACCCATTCCCCACCCCGCAAAACCCTCAGTTTGATTCCCGGAGTCCATAGTCTCTCATGGTTCGTCTCCCCCTCTGACTCTCCCCTTCCTTTTCCCCTTCCTTTTCCTAATGTTCTCCATGTTATTCCTTATGTTCCACAAGTAAATGAAACCATATGATAATTGTCTTTCTCTGTTTGACTTATTTCACTTAGCATAATCTCTAGTTCCATCCATGTTGATGCAAATGTTAGGTATTCATCCTTTCTGATGGCTGAGTAATATTCTATTTTGTATATGGACTGTATCTTCTTTATCCATTCATCTGTTGAAGGGTATGTCGGCTCCTTTCACAGTTTGGCTATTGTGGACATTGCTGCCATGAACACTGGGGTGCATATGGCCCTTCTTTTCACTACATCTGTATCTGTGGGATACGTACCCAGTAGTGCAATTGCTGGGTCATAGGGTAGGTCTATTTTTAACTTTTTTGAGGAAACTCCACATTGTTTTCCAAAGTGCCTGTACCAACTTGCACTCCCATCAACAATGTTAGAGGGTTCCCCTTTTTCCACAAACTCTCCAACATTCATTGTTTCTTGTCTTGTCAATTTTTGCCCTTCTAACTGGTGTAAGGTGGCTTTGCTTTGAATTTTCCTGATGGCTAATGATGTTGAACATTTTTCGTGTGTCTTTTAGCCATCTGTCTTTCTTTTTTAGAGAAGTGTCTGTTCATGTCTTCTGCCCATTTTTTGACTTGGTTACTTGTTTTTTGGGATGTTGAGTTTGAGAAGTTCTAGATGGATCTTGATATCAGCACTCTAATTGTAGTCATTTGCAAATATCTTCTCCCATTCGGTGTGTTGTCTCTTTGTTTTGTTGACTATTTCCTTTGCTGTGCAGAAGGTTTTTATCTTGGTGAAGTCCCAGAAGTTCATTTTTGCTTTTGTTTCCCTTGTCTTTGGAGACATGTTTTGAAAGAAGTCATTGTGGCTGATGTCAAAAAGGTTACTGCCTATGTTCTCCTAGGATTTTGATGGATTCCTATGTCACATTGAGGTCTTTCATCCATTTAGAGTTTATCTTTGTGTAGGATATGAGAGAATGGTCAAGTTTCATTCTTTTGTATATAGCTGTCCAATTTTCCCAGCACCATTTATTGAAGAGACTATCTCTTTTCCATTGGATATTTTTTCTCACTTTGTCAAAGATTAGTTGACCATAGAGTTGAGGGATCATATCTTGCCTTTCTATTCTGTTCCATTGATCTATGCATCTGTTTTTGTGCCAGTACCATGCTGTGTGGCAGGATACAAAATCAATGCACAGAAATCAGTTGCTTTCCTATACACTAACAATGTAACTGTAGAAAGAGAAATTAGGGAATCGATTCCATTTACAATAGCACCCAAAACCTTAAGATACCTTGTAATAAACCTAACCAAAGAGGTAAAGGATCTATACTCTAGAAACTATAAAACACTTATGGGAAATTGAAGAAGACACAAAAAGATGGAAAAACATTCCATGCTCGTGGATCAGAAGAATAAACATTGTTAAAATGTCTATGCTTCCCAGAGCAATCTATACTTTCAACGCCATCCCAATCAAAACACAAATGGCATTTTTTAAAATGCTGGAACAAACAATCCTAAAATTTGTATGGAACCAGGAAAGACCCCAAATCACCAAGGAAATGCTGAAAAAGAAAAACAAAGCCGGGAGCATCACATTGCCTGATTTCAAGCTATATTACAAAGCTGTGTTCACCAGGACAGCATGGAATGATTTTTTAAAATCCTAAGATGCATGCCAGTTTTGTTCCAAACCTTCCACATTTACCTATTTCACTTAGAGTCCAAGTTGAAATCCTTACACTGGCCAAAAAGTCCATCTTATTCCTGTGACCTCCTTTACTCTTTCTACATTTTGCACTTTCTACACCAGACACCTCAGCATCTTGCTGTTCTCTAACATGTCAGGTATGCTATCTTCTTAGGATATTTTTATGGACTATTCACTCTTCCTTAGAGGTTCTTCCCTGAGATATCAATAGGGTTAACTTCCTCATTGCTTTGATGTCTTTGCTGAAATATTACCTTCTCAATGAGAGTTACCCTGACCACTGTATCTAAAATTGCAAAGGCTCCTGCTCTTGGTTATCCTGTTCTACTCTTTTTTGTTCCCATAGAGGTCACCTTCTGACATATTCAGTAATTTGCTGTTTTATTATGGTCATTGTTTAGTGTCTCTTTCCCAGCAGTAGAACATATTTTGTTCACTGTTACATCCGAAGCACCTAGGATATCCTGGAATATCCTAAACACTCAATAAATATTTGTTGAATGGATATAAGAAGATTAGCACAGTGTTTGGCACATAACCATGCATTCTGTAAATGTTACATATTATTATTACTAATTCAACCAGGAGAGTATCAGAAACTCACTAGAATGTGGCTCCATGCAGAGTTTTGTTTTTTTTTCTTGTGGTTTTTTTTTTTAAGATTTTATTTATTTATTTGATAGAGGGAGACACAGTGAGAGAGGGAACACAAGCAGGAGGAGTGGGAAAGGGAGAAGCAGGCTTTCCGCTGAGCAGGCAGCCCGATGCAGAGCTTGATCCAAGGACCCCAGAATGATAACCCAAGCTGAAGGCAGCAGCTTAAAGACTGAGCCACCCAGGTGCCCCTTTGTTTTTGTTTTTTTATCCAAGCACTTAGAAGATTGCTTAGCACATAACTGGTGACCAATAAGCATTTGAAGAGCAAAAGGAGTAAAAGAACAAAGGAGGTAGTATGAGCATGTGAGCATGGCTTGTGAGATATTCAGAGGAAAGACTCTTTAGTAGGACAGAGCGTTCTATTGAATAATGCATAAAATCAGGTGGAAGGGCTCTGCCTGAGAGCAGAGGGAGAATGATAGTCAAGGATGGATCCATAGGATGTCCAGGATGTTCTGGAAGAGGATCAGCTTAAAGAAGGGTATCTAAATGGAAGTGTTTGATAATATGAGAACAAAATTCAGGTAACACATCAAGGATGAAGTAAAGAATCAGAGGTCATTTTTTTTAGAGGCAAAATTTGAAGCCATAAAAAAGACTAAAGAATGGAAAGACATGAGAAAATGAATGACTCAAAAATATCTTGGGGTTTGATGATTGATGATTCAACAATTGGAAAGGCCTTTACATATGGGGCAGGACAAAAAGTAACACCCAATTAATGTTTGTTCTTAGAATAGTGCCTCATACACAGTAAGGTCAAAAAGTATATATTGAATGAATATGAATACCTGGAAGAAATAAGATTCTGTCTACTGATGTGAAAAAGTATAATAAACCAAGATTTCAAGTAATAAAATATATGTTAAAACTAAGATAAAATTCAATGAAATTGAGTACATTCATGATAACATTATGAAAAATAACATACAAAAATGAAAACTGAAATGGATACATTCTTTCAAAAATTATGTTATATTATATTTAGATTTCCTTAAAACAGAATGAATTGGATCTAAATTAAATAAGTACTTACGGTTTGTACGTTTGCATTTCTTTAATGTTTGTATTTCTGACATCACAGATCGCCTGAAGGCTAAGACCACATCTTTTGTTTAATTTGCATTTTCTCAGAAGGCCTAGAGTTAGAACCAACTAGAATAATGTGTTGGCAGAAAAAAAAGGTACTGCCTACCAGCTCTCTTCATGAGTATAAAATGTGTCATTTTTATACATTCAGTTGACATTTAAACACTAAATCTCATAACCTGATAGATTTGGCTGAAAATGTCATTTTAATTATGACTGTCTCAGTTTATTATTCATTTTAAAAATGCTGGTAATTGTCTATTATACAAAAAATAAGCAGTTTTTGTGATCACCACATTCTTTTCTAATTTAATTCTGCTTCAGTAGGTGCCTTCTGAACCTATTTTGAGCAATATGCCTAATTAATTCAAGAAAGTGATATTAAAAACTGTTCAGAGGTGGATGGACCTTTGTGATGTCAATCACCATCTGAGTATGGTTGGATAAAGGAGTGGTTGGTAGAAAACTGAAACCAAGTTTGAAATACAATTATTTAAAACCTTTAAAATAAGAGCAACTCGATACTCATTTTACATTAACCATATCAAGCATATGTATTTGTACTGAGATTCTAGTATCACAATATAAATCAAAGCAGAATTCTCCCAAGTTTTAGCAGATATCAACCTAAGAGCCTGGACTTTAAAAATACCATGATTAATTATTATAAATATCTTTGTATCAGATTTTAAACATAGATTATCCAATATTGTAAAAAGATTATTTTAAAAAATGTCAATTATGCACTTGGAATCTACATATAAAAAGCAAAGTTAAGAACTTTGCCAAGTCATGTCCCTACCCCAATAAGTCCTATACTCCCTTCCCAATCCTTTCCAGTGTGATGAATATCTGTTTTTGTTTAACCATCTCTCAAGAATGGCCTCCTATGGATTCTCTGAGAAATTCTATTTTGGTGTTAAACTATTGTCACTCTCAAGTAATGCTTCTGTAGATAATGTGAGCTAAGATCATCTTCTATTACATACATAAACACATTCTCATATTCCCTCCCCAAAATCTAAAGGGACATGTTTGTATTCAATACCCATCTAGCAGCATTGGGAATTTGAAGACTTCAAAGCCTGGGAGCTTTCTGGATTTGAGGGGACACATGACAAATCCAGCGGATCTTAGATTTCTGATTGTCATGGGAAGGCTACCTCCACTGGGAAGTGAAATAATTGATTCCACTCCACAAGGACCAGTAATTGTCTCCTATTATCCATTTTCACCCTTCTCCTTTATAACATAACCTTGAAGACCGTGGTTTGCTAAAAGGCTATTTTTCCCAAACTCTCTTTTTGCCTCATTTGGCTACGTGATTAAACTCCAGGTAATGAGATGTAAGTGGAAGCATGTAGAACTTCAAAGACCTTTGAAAGGGTAGCTACTGGCCTAGAATACAAACAGAAGGCTGGAGCTCTAGCAACTATTTTGGTACTGGAGGTGCCCATGAACTTGGAAGCCATGCACAGAAGATGGTTGGAAAAAAAAGACTGGAGACTAGACTTATGATGTCATGGTGGAGCTGCTAAGCCAGCCCTGGCTTTCTATCTCTGGACTTCATTTAGGTGAAAATGAAATAAACTTCCCTGTTGTTTAAGCCATTGTTCCTTTTTCATTATGCTCTATACAGCTAAATCTAATGTTAACTGATATATCACATAAAGGTTATGATTTGAGTGGTTAGAAAGGTGAACTAATCTGCAATTATCTCTTCAAATAACTTGTCTTTATACCTAAAATTATCAGTGTTAAAATTAAGCTCTTTTAGGAGTTAAGGCAGTATTCCTATAAGCTTTTATTAAGATATCTATGTTCCATAAAGGATGAACAGACTAAGCCTGACTTAGGAGATACTAGGAGAGAGCTCTGAGAGTGATGGTGATAGGTAAGCAGGATTAATGATGGTACTGTAGGTAATTGAGGCTGTGACTTCAGGAAGCAAAACTAGGAAGGGGGCTGGGCATCGCAGATCTGTCACTTAGTTCACACTGTTGCCAAGGGGGAAACATGACCTTGTGGGAAGTATTTTCCTTTAAGTAAGCTTTGCTTTGGGAATTACATGAAACTCAATCATCTTCAAAATCTATCCCATTAAGAAACTTTTAAATAGCTCAATGTCTTCGTATTTACTTAAATAGCTATATTTAAACATAATATTTCTTGATATTTACCATTTTAAATTCAAATATAATATTTCTATCCTACTCATCTTATATGATGTCTTATATCACCTGGAAGATCATAGTTTTCTTAAAACTAAGTTTTGCTAATTGTACTTGAAAACCATGCTCTAAGGCTTGTTTCAGCATCCATCTTTGTACGTCTTTAGTAACTCAAAATTTGGAAATGAGACAGTGATTACAGGCGACACTGCAGAGTAATGAATGGAGAGAATTGGGCAGGCTCTGAGCCAGATGGCCCAGGTTCGAAACTAGGTTCTACCCCTTACTAGTTATGTGACCTGGGGCATTGTTTAACTTCATTGTGCCTCAGATTTCTCATCTATTAAAAAAGGAGTAACAACAATACTTACCTTGTAGATTTGTAATTAGAGCTAACTGAACTCATTTTTTATAAAGCATGTAAAATTCTGCCTATATGTATGCTAAATATACAAAAGATGTTTCAGTTGGTACATAGACAGAATATAGATTTGCAACATGGGCTTCGGATTTTCATGTGGATGCTGCTAACTTACAGCTGTGTGACCTTGATCTGCTTAGATTCTCTGAGACTTGACTTCCCTAATTATAGTTGGGAATGATAAAACTGACCTCAGAGAGTGGTTGTGATCAGCAAATGGCATTGCCAGGATCTGCAGTTAAATTTGATTTTCAGATAAATAGTGAATGATTTTTAGTATGAGTACATGCCATAAAGTGTTTGTGATATACATATCTTAAAAATTTTCACTGTAATTAAAATTTAATTTTTTCTCCATCTGAATTCTGGCAACTCTATGAATAAATGAGTTAGTTGCTTGTCTATTCAGTATTCATAAAAGGACATCAATTACCTATAGAAATAATAACTCTTTTATGACTTTTTTATGCAGATTAGGAAAACATTTACTATAGCTACCTGCATAAATGTCTCAGTTTCCTGGTATTTTCTTTTTAAATAAGAGTGAGTAATATACCAACATCTGAATTTAGTCTACCAATACATTTTGTGGCTTTCATTATCTTTCACTGTTATGTAGGAAGTAATTGTGACTTTATGAATTATATGGCATTCAAGGGAACTCTTTGAATTTAGTTCTGTTAGTGAATAGTTATACCTCCACCAATAATTTGGAGCTAAAAGCAAAAAAAAGAGACTATTTTTATTTTGAAAGGATAATTTCCTTGTACGTCATACCTAGGGAAGGTGGAAGGGAAAAAAATGAAAAAGACTTTGAAAAGTGAATCTGGATAATTCTACCATCAACAAACAGTAAGCTGTTTTTAAATTTACCTTCTTATGATGCTGGATATTAATTTATTATTTCTAAAACAACAACCTTTCTTTACCATTAGTTGTAAGTAAGGATGGAAAAATTATAAGTAAGCACACTTTATTCAATTTCTTTTCTCAAGACTTTGCAAGTTGAAGAATATATGAGAAGGAAAGATAAGTAACTAGAATTTCTTTAAGCATTAAGAAATGTTTTTCGGGGCACCTGGGTGGCTCAGTGGGTTAAAGCCTCTGCTTTCGGCTCAGGTCATGATCCCAGGGTCCTGGGATCGAGCCCCACATCGGGCTCTCTGCTCCGCGGCCTGCTTCCTCCTCTCTCTCCCTGCCTGCCTCTCTTGCCTACTTGTAATCTCTGTCTGTCAAATAAATAAATAAAATCTTAAAAAAAAAAGAAATGTTTTTCTTGTGGGAACTTTAGATATTTATTTCATGAATACAAGCAGAACTATTAAGATTTAATCATATGGTGTATTTGCCTACCAACTTCAAAAGGGGCAAGCATACTAAAAATAATGTGCCAACATTTTATCTTTTGCTTAATCATCTGAAAGCACTTCTTAGTGATTAGTAGTTTAGAAAAAAGTCCTGGTAAAACTCTTAAAGAAATGCTTATCATCAATGGTTTTCATGAACAGAGAATGATATTCAGTGGAAAACAGCACACCTCTGCCTGTGGATAGAAAGGTGGTTCAGAAGTACTGCTCATCAACTCAGCTAGGAGGGCCCTGCTCTAGGTCCTGCCCTTCAGAGGGCTTATATCTTGCACACATCGAAACACAAACATGCTTTGTTTCTTTTATATTCCATAAGAAGTTTTTGGAAAGTTGGGTATTTGGGAATTATGGTTGGTGCCCCCAAACTTTCTTGAGGAAATGGGGTAGGGGTGGTTAAAAAGGTTTATGGACTTCCTGTAGGAAACCAGAGAAAGAGTAGCTATTTTCCTTCCAGTTGGCCCCTCCACACCATGGAAGAACTGGGTCCCAGAATGATAGTACGCCCTTCCTCCCCTTTCCTATGTGGCATGGTTTGGGGAGGTACTAGAGCTACTGGAATTCTGAGTCAGAAACACGAGATGGGTAAGGGGAAGTTGTTCTTTCCTGGTTCTGATAAGTCCAGTCACAACCTAGCTTCTACCTGGTTTGCAATAAGGAATCTAGGTTTGGGACAGGAAGGGTTTCTTCAATTTCTGCAATAAGGAGAGTAATTCCCTGGGGCGTGGGTGGAAACAAGGTCGAGACTGTGGGTGTAATTTAATTTATAACTTCTACCTATTTAGGGATACAACATTTGGGCCTTCATTTTCCTGGGCCCTGCAAGTAGGTCTGTTCAGATGACTCAAATTCTAAACATAAAAATATTTTAGGAGTACCTTAATCATATTATTTTGCTTATTTTTCTTCTTATGTATGGACAAAAACCATAACTGCTTATAAAATCTATGTCTGAAGAAGTGTATGAGACCTTTCAATAAGTATATAATTCCAAGTCTCAAGAAAGCATTTTGTCATAGTTTAGAATCCACATTTGTTTCTTTCTTAGTGTAATATGAGTATTGTTGTGTCTTACAGTTGAAAGAATCTTAAGGTCAGTGATATATGGTGGCTCACTGGTCTTAAGTTGTTTATGTACAGCACAACACCACAGGTGGAGACCATGGGGGGTCTTGTGACTACAAAGTTCCCATAACTGATATCAAATTGCTGCTGAACCATTCTTTGTTGGTGACTAGCTCTTCTCTGGTGTTCTGTGTCATTAGAAGAACAAAGTGGGAAAATGACCTGTCAGTGTACTAGCAGGTCTTGGTTAGTGGATGAACCACTTAAGTGTGACTGGGAGAGGCTGAACATTTGAATGTCTCTTGTGGAGGTATAAGCATATCAAGAAAACGTCCCATGCTAATCAGTGCCCACCCTGAAAGAAGTTACCCATTTTTATTATAAAGTTACTCCATAAGGGAGTACCAATTTACTATTCACAAAGTAATTTACATAGTTCTTTCCATTTACTTTTACTTTTAGTTAATTAATTAACTAATTTAGAAAGAGAGAGAGAGAGCATGAGCAGAGGGGGAGAAGAGGAAGAGAGAGAATCTGAAGCAGACTCCACGCCCAACATGGAGCCTAGCTCCGGGCTCAGTCTCACAACCTAAGATCATGACCTGAGCTGAAATCAAGAGTCTGTCACTTAACTGACTGAGCCACCCAGGTGTCCCATCATATATGTCTTAATTCATTTACCATCTGTATCCAGTGAGCCCTGCTGCTTGGAATAGGCAACAAGAAGCTCAACACATTTGCATGAGGAGATTGTGGGGGTGAGTTTGGGAGATTCAATCTTTGGAGAACTTCTGCATATAAAATGACCACACAGTGGCTCTTTAGAAGCCATACTTAGGTTTGTCATGCTCTGATGAGGGAAAGTAAACACATTACTAAATGGTGGAACCTCTCTAGACCTTAAAAAGTACAAACTTGAAAATATATTTACTTCCATTCTACCTCCATCCCCATTTTTAGAAATGAGTGATATATTTGAGTAAAGTCAAGTGTGAGGAATTTTTTTTTCCTTCTCTGTCACAAAACTCGCTGGATAAATTGCCTCTTTAATAGATGTATATTGCGGTTTCTGGATGAAATATTGCATGGGACATACTTATACTAGAAATTATTTGTTGTTTATCTCAAACTTAACTAATGTCTGTGTTTTTATTTGCCAAATGTGGCAGTTCTAATTTGTATGTTCCTTGTAAAGGTATATTTGCCACATGTATTTTTTTTTAAGAAATAACATTTCTTAGGATTCATAGACTGTTAATAAATCAATAATTAATATCAAATGTTTATAATTATCACCAACTTATAAATTCATAAGGTTGATTCTTGGTGCTTTGGGGCCCAAGTATTCTCTAACTGTGGCAAGCTAAGAGCAGATCGTCTTTTTCTGAGTAGTCAGAGCTGTTTGTGCAGTTATAGAAGATGTTATCCTTGGTAGTTACTAAATATCTGGCAGAGTAGAGCTCTGTTTTTAAAGTCAGAAGACCTATATTTCCCAATTTTTTATTACAATTTTGCATTATAATTACTAATGTAATTAGTATTTTTCTTCTTTCCTTAGAAGTCAAATCAAGAATGAGGAAAATCAGGGACATCTGGGTGGCTCAGTTGGTTAAGCATCTGCCTTCAGCTCAGGTCATGATCCCAGAGTCCTGGGATCGAGCCCTGCATTGGGACCCCAACATCAGGTCCCACATAAAGCCCCCACATCAGGCTCCCCACTCAGCAGAGAGTCTGCTTCTCCCTTTGACCCTCCCCTCTCTTGCGCTTTCTCTCTCTCTCTCTCTCTCTCTGTGTCACACACACACAACACACACACACACACTTTCTCTCAAGTAAAGTCTTAAAAAAAGAATGAGACAAATCTGTAAGTTTGAATCTGTACTTTGCTATACTTTATTGAGCTCCAAATGAGATTATTGGTCTACTGTGTGTGTAGTTGGCCTTAGTAATTGGATATACATTAACATCTCCTGAGGAGAATTACCAGAGAGACAGTGCTTGAATAAAACATTAGATTTTTAAAACTATATAAGCTGAGTTCTATTGGGGAGGATGCTTGCTTGGCTCATTTCACTTTCATTTCTATGTGACGAGTGACTACACAACTAAATATGGATATTAAAATATGAGATGTGTGTGTGTGTATGTGTGTGTGCGTAGTTGTACTGGAGGGAGTGCATGTAGAGTGAGAAAGAGAAATAAGAATCTTCAGGCATCCAGTCTTGATGATTAGAAATAAGGATTGAAGTAGCACACAGATAAACAGCTCCTGGGTAACCCTAACAGATGTCAAAGTAGGTACTTCAGGGCTGAACAAATAGACAGGTGGTTTATCTGATCCTTTATCAACCAGAGATTTGAATGAACTGGCATGTCTACACATATTCTATACAGCAGCAACTGACATTTTTAATGACCCTGAGGCACAGTAAATGCTGTGTGAATTATCGAAGGACAATAAAATCACGTCATTGCAATTCACGTGGTAAGGGCATTATTGTACACTCTTAAAATTGGTCATTTATATAGAGTATATACATTTTTTTTCTCATCAGAAGAGTTAACTGTACTTTATGACCAAATCAGATGACACAAAGGTCATTGTAGAAACTTAACATATGTTAGCTGATTGCCTACTGTGTGATAGGCTTTTGGCAAACAATGATGAATAAAATTTTATCTCCTCAAGAAATTCACAATTATGGGAGATATAGATTCACATGGTTGTTATAAAAATGCAATAAAATCCTAGTGGGCATACACATACAATCACAATCATGGTTTTAAAGGTGATTGATAACCCCTGGGGAGTCAAGGAATTGTCACTAAGGAGGCGACATTTGAATTCCACATTGAGGGATGACTAAGATTTCTCCAGCTAAGTAGAAATTTTATTGTCCTTTTCCAGAATGAGGATTTTATGTACTTTTTTCCTCCTTTTCCTTCTCCTCTATCATTCTCAGGACTTATAGTAGGTATGTTAGATAGTAAAGGATGGAGTGTGATGGGAGTTAAGAAACACTGCTCTGAGAACCCGGGGGCCCTGTCTTCAATTGTCATTCATGCATGAGAGTGGACACTGCAGGAATGCGAAAATCTGTTACCTCAGGTTGAAGAGGAAGACCCAGAAATTAAACAAGGGATCCTGAAGACATCCTGGTGGCCTGCGGCATTAGTGGCATAGTTATATAATCTAGTTTTCACTGTTTTGAAGTAAAGTTATTGGTATACCTTGGTAATGCCAATACCCTTGGTATTACCAAATCTTGTGCTGTGGACAGAACATCTTGTAAGAGCAGAGCGCCCTCAACAACGAGAAGGGTCACAAATGGCTCAAGCTTGATTTCTCGTCAAGCCATTGTCCATACACTTTAATAAATAGTTATTGTTTGGACAGCTGTTCTTCTTCTTGATCCCAGCCAGTGGTGGTGGAGCACTGTTGTTTGCCAGCTGTGTTTCTGTCCAGGTGGGGGTGTGCACACAGAGTGCAGGGCGGGTAGGGCAGCCTCTGCAGTCAGTTCCAGATCAGAATAATTCAGGCCCCACAGCAGTGTTCGAGGCGGTCATCACTAATCACACAAGCCAAGGATTTACCAACTCTCCCTTCATATCTGACTCTATAGGTGCAAAGAAATGAACAAAGCTTGATTGATTAATATTTATCGATTATGATTTTCATGTAAATGGTATGATGAAAAAGACATTTCATGGGGTATCCAGGCCTGGATTCTGGTGTTATTTCTGCTGCTTAGTGGCTGTGTGATCTTGGGAAAGTCATTTAGCTTTTTGGGGTTTCATTTTCTCTTATCAGTGGACTCAGCAACCTGTATAGTTTTTTTTTTTTTTTCCGGTTCTAATATGCTAGGATTCTTAAAAGGCACTTTTATAGACATCTATATACATAAGCAAATTTGTCCATGCTCTTTCATTTTAAAAAAAAGCATTAATCCCACTCTTTAAAAAAACTGAGTATCTTGGAGTATAAGCCTAAAACATTACATTAAATGTACTTTTTTTCCTTTTTTTTTTTTTTTTAGAGAAACACATTATTGTCAGAATTGTAAGAAATAAATTTGGGAGCATTAGGAAAGAAGCACCAAAGTCTGTCTGCTTTCCCTCTACTCAAGACATGAGCACAACAACACTAATCTGTTCTTCTGTTACCCCCAGTCATTAATTGAGACTCAGTACTTCGATATATATGATTGATGACTCTCAAACACGATCCTTAGTCTACAGTCACAAATGTTCATTTCGTTGTTCTTTTATGGATAGAGGTTTAGCTTTCCCTCCTTTTAGTTTTTAACTATTACACTGAATGTGTAGTATATATGGATGGGTAGTATTGTGGGAAAATTTTCTAGAAGTGGAACTGCAGGCCCAAAGGATATGAACATTCCCATGTGGGATTAACATGCACACACATTGAAAGCTTCTTTTGCTTGACACTTGACCCATTTTCTAAATAGCTGTACTAAAGTTAATACTAAGCAATTAAGGCTATGAAGTGGAGCTACACATTTGGCCCTAATAATAACACCAGAGAAAAATTACCAAAATTAGACCTTATGGTTTATTTTTCTATCAATGACATAATCAAAGTCCATGTATACACATAATTGTTCATCCCAGTAGATTCTCTATAGGATCACCAAGAAGTTAAAAAAAATTGATATGTAGTTGGTACATATACATTAAAATCTACCTACTGTATATATATATATATATATATATATATATATATATATATATATATATATATATAAAATGGAGGGGCGCCTGGGTGGCTCAGTGGGTTAAAGCCTCTGCCTTCAGCTCAGGGTCCTGGGATTGAGCCCCACATCGGGCTCTTTGCTCAGCAGGGAGCCTGCTTTCTCCTCTCTCCTCTCTCTCTGCCTTCTTCTCTGACTACCTGTGATCTCTGTCAAATAAATAAATAAAATCTAAAAAAAAAAAAAGGAATATTACATAACTCCTGGTGATGGTGACATTGCACCAGCTTTACTCAGTGGAACTCAGATGACCTGAAGAAAAAACGTATTTTCATTCATGCCTTAGTGAAATATTTGAGGAGATTTTATGACAAGGAAATGGAGTTGTTCTACATATTTACAATAGACCAAATAAAAGGAATAGGATTACTGTAGGGGAGATTTTGACTGTAAATAAAAAAAGAAATCAGTGAATGAATTGTGAAGACCCTTAGAGGTTTAAAAAAGCAAGGAGTTCTGAGTAATTTAAGAATGTTGTGATAAACTTCCTGATTTATGAGTCTTTGATTGCATTTTTATTGCTACTTAATAGTCATTGATATCCATGATCACAATAGTTGAAGTTTAATTAAATTCTTAATACGTTTAGATCCAGCAGTTTTTCCATTACTGTGCCCTCATTAAGAAACTTTGTGACATGTAGATATAGTGTTTCTTATTTGAGTTATGCATTTTAACATAAGGTTAATAAAAGAGAAAATTCTTAAAATCTTAATGATAAGTTCAATCATGATGCTACACACTACACGAATGATAGAGTGTAACGTGTTATGCACTGACAGAGTGGTCTTTGTGCATAATTTTTAAATACAAATTAAGGCCCGAGACCTCCTTCCAACTCAATCAGTTTGGATCATTCCACATAACCTTGGCCTCTATTCAACAACTTTGAAGTGGGGAAACTATCAATGCTGTTATTTACAATCAAGATTGAGGGGTACCTGGGTGGTTGAGTCAGCTAAGCACCAGCCTTGAGCTTAGGTCATGATCTCAGGGTCCTGGAATGGAGCCCTGCCTCAGGCTCCCTGCTCATCAGGAAGTCAGCTTCTCCCTCTTCCTCTGCTCCTGCCCCCTCACATTTGTGTGCTCCCGTGCTCTCTCTCTCAAATAAATAAAATCTTTAAAAAAAATAAACAAAATCAAGATTGAATCATGAGGAAACAAATGTTCCCAAGAATATTTTAGGTCTGGAATTCTAAATTTAGCAATGTGTTTGTACTTTGATATCACTGTATGAATTAGCTTGGTTTGTTACATGAATTAAATACACTTTTTAAAGCCCCATATGATTCCAACAAAAAGTTTTCAAATTACTCAGATTTGGAGTATAATTTATAGCCATAAATATATCTTGGGTCAGAGAATCAAATTGGTTGAAAACTATTTCATATACATACATACACACATATATACACATCATACAAAAATATATATCCTTTAATGATTCTGGTATATTAAAAGAAATTTTTTAGTATCATAACTGATTTCTTTACCTTCTTATTACACAGTTACTATAGGAGTTAATTCTCATTATAAAATATCCAAACAAGATAGAATATTTAGAAAAATGAGAATGCTTACTTTTTTCCCAGTTTCTCTCTCTTCCTAAGAGGTGACTAATGCCAAATATTTGGTATAGCTCCTATGCATTTATATGCACATATATGACCACATTTATTTTTAAAGAAATGATATCATACTATAGATATTATCCTTTGCTTTGTTATTTTTACCAAAATGTATCTTAAAGAGCTTTTCATATCAACACAAAAAAGTCTACGTTATTCTTTTCAATGGCTCCGTAACAATTTATCTAATCATTCTCTTATAGATAGAATTTTAGCTTTCCTTCTTTTTAGCTTTTAACTATTACATTGAATGTGCAGTATATATGGGTGGGTAGTATTGTGGGATAATTTTCTAGAAGTGGAGCTGCTGGGCCTAAGGAATAAACCTATTCAGGACTGAAGGATTCTGAGAAATTGGCTTCCCTGAAATCTCCAGATTGAGTTCTTGAGTGCAGATTGTTGACATCTACTGCTGCTATCAGCGTGCATTACTCTCCCTAATGGAGATGGATTATATGTGTCTGTGATGAGAGTTTAGCATGCTTAATATCTTTAGAACTCAGGGAT
This sequence comes from Mellivora capensis, assembly GCA_004024625.1. Lineage (NCBI taxonomy): Eukaryota > Metazoa > Chordata > Mammalia > Carnivora > Mustelidae > Mellivora > Mellivora capensis. The sequence goes on along the minus strand of PISX010014965.1, from coordinate 12,038 downwards.
TTGTAACCTGAACCCACTACCACTCAACTCTCAAGGATAGGTGGAGAACCAAATGGAAAGAGTAGTGGTGCTCGCATTACATGACAAATAGTACTGTTCACACTGTGTCAAACTCATATCTTTCTGAGACTTCCCATTAGTTGTCAATTTCAATTTTTAGCCATTTCTAAATATCCACTTGTCCCGTAATACTCAGGTCTTATTACTGTCATCATTATCATTTTATTTTTAATAATATATGTCTATTACAAACCATCTCATTTACTTGTGATTCTTATTCAAAAATTATTTGGAGCTTCAAGCTGTAGCCAAGGCTGGGTTGGGAAATAGACATATACAAAAATTGAGTTATATATTGGCAGAGATGTCATCAAATTTTTAACTTCAAGAAATCCTATGAGAAGGACCTTTGGTTAGGAGGTAATAATTATCTTGTTGCCCTTAATTTTCCTCTGTACACATGAGTATCAATATACACACACACACACACACACATATATATGTATATATATTTATTTATTTATTTGGCAGAGAGAGAGAGAGAGAGAGATCACAAGCAGTCAGAGAGGCAGGCAGAGAGAGGGGGAAGCAGGCTCCCCGCCGAGCAGAGAACCTGATGTGGGGCTCGATCCCAGAACCCTGAGATCATGACCTGAGCTGAAGGCAGACGCTTAACCCACCCTGGTACCCCATGAGTATCAATCTTAAACAATATCTGTCCATGATCAACAAAGGTATAGCCTTTATGGACAGCTTTGTTCAGTAATAAATGGTCATGAGTGCTTCAGATGTCTAGCATATTTGTCCAAACCTGAGTTGACTAGAGATTATGATTCCATACCACGTTCATCCTGTCACGTAGCTCATGATATTAATGAAGAAAAAGATTTTAGAATTCACTCTGAGACCAAATGGCTGGCCTAGCTCTAAACCATTGCCATCAACTGAACCCAATACCAGACCAACCAGTTCACCAGTAATGGCTTTGGCACAAGTGGATCCTCACCTGAAATACTTTATTATATAAAGTCAAAGGACAGTGTTGCAGGCAGATCCCTAAGTTTAAATCTCAGCTTATCACCTACACACCATGTGATCTTAGTCAATCTCTCTGAGACTCGGTTTTCACGTTAGTTAAACTGGGATGTTGCTCTCTTAGTGTTATTGCAGGAACTAAGTTACATGAGATAAGGTACGTACAACATCTGATACGTGCCAAGCACAATAAGTGTCAACTATTATTACTGCTGAATGTGACTTCATATTTAATTCAAAGATTAGAATATTATTATTAGTTTGAATTCAGCCAGAGATCTTTATCACAGAGAATAAATGTTTTTGATTGGTTGGCTCATTAGTTTAACGTTGTAGGCTATCCAAATGATGAGTTCATATCCCCACATGATAGATATTATTAAAGTATGGAGTTTCTAAATTTAATGCCAAAAATATTAACTTTAGTGATTGCCTTGAGTAGTCAGGAAAGATACTGTACTTACTTTTTTTTATATTGTTCCACTGTCTTTTTGATGTGAGAGCTGACAGAAATACCTAAATATATAATGACTCATTATGAATGTGAAATATGTAATGGAAATTTCTGAATATGATATCATATTCTATAAGAAATTTTGTGTGGGTGATGAACAAAGAAAAGGGTACGGAAGGTGAACACAAGTGATGCCAAGTGGAGCTTACGTTTTATATTTTTAGGTATCAGAAGCTAATGAACATAAGTCAAATGGCTAACATGACTTCTTTCAGAAAAGTTGTAAGATTTATTTTAAAAAACTTACTTTTAGAGGTCTATTTGCCTTTGTAAATAACACTTTGCTCAAGCATGATTTTTCATTGCTAAAGCCACTAAGTTGTGATAGACCGGAAGGGCCCACATGAAGAAGCTGTATTTAAGAAATCCATTGACACTGGTATTGGATATCACCTTAATTAGAGCAGAGCTTTTTTGGTGTGTGGGTACCAGTGTGGCATCTCATTATTTAAAAAATTAGCAAAACCTCATTAAACAGCTGCTTTTCTATTTTTTGTTGACTTGTGTAAGATGCCAAACAACTTCATTCTTTGCCTAGCAGATTAAGAATTTCAATCTGGTTTATATTGCAGGTTAATTTTAATGTATAATCATCCATGTAAATAGATCTTAGAGATTGGTGGTGTTCAAAATAATTTAAAATATGCAGAAGGAAATACATTCACACTTAGTACTAGTAATAAAATGGTAAGCCGAAGGCATTTTGTGTTTTTCTACAACCTATGTTAATTTTACTCTGCCTGTAGTCCATTTTTTTTGTGAACGAATTTTAAGCACTTGGCAGTAATACTCAAATAGATTTTTGCATATGCAAATATTTCAGAATAAATGTAAAAGTAATGAAAATAGACTGAACTCATACTTTCAAATGTATTTAAATAGAAATCTTTCTAAATCAGAGTAGCCATAGCCTTTGTACAGAGCCTTTATGAGTGAAATTGCTGGGAATTTAAAAGGGGCCAAAAAATGGTACCCCACTTCTCTACCTGAATTTGGAACTATTTAAAGGACAGGAGTAGAACATATGGGAGATTAAATATCACCTTTATTATTGGTAAAGCTGGTATTTGAGCAAGTTGCCTCTATCTGTAGGGTACTGGGCTTTCCAAATGTGAATTCAAGAATTTAGCATATTTATCCCCTAATCACAGGCAGAACTAAACTACCAGATGGTGATGGCATGCCTAGTTGGCTCAGTTAGTTGGGCGTCTGGCTCTTGGTTTCAGCTCAGGTCATGATCTCATGGGTTGAGGGATCAAGCCCGCTTCAGGCTCTGCACTCAGTGAGGAGTCTGCTTGAAGACTCTCTTCCTTTGCCCCTCCTTCCTCTCTATCTCTCTCAAGTAAATAAATAAATAAATAAATAAATCTTAAAAAAAAATCCAGAGTGCAGGAACTTTAGCTGTAGTATTTACCACATGTCCTAATTACCTAGATTACGTAGGATCTGCAGGCAACCCGGTTTACCTGAGAAATGGAAGAGAAAGGAACTAGACTTTGCACACCCAATTTTTTTCCTTGCAAACTCACGCATCAGTAAAGCATTCCATCCCTTTATGGGAGGAATGGGTGTGGAAATAGAAAGGAGCCAGGGTATTGTGTCCCCCTACATGACAGGAAATATAAAAGAAGGGGAATATAAATGTGCCCTCCACCAACAGTGTTTCCCAAATTCATTCCTTTTAACACTTTTGGCTTAGCCGTAAAGCCCATGGGTAACCAACATCCACTTACCTGGAGAAGATCAATAACTGGTCAGGGTACCTAGCTCCCATTAGAGAAGCCACTTCATAGACAGACACTTGGGGTATCCTAGTAGAGCCAACAGCCCCAGTGCAGATTCTGCTTACACAAAGCGCTGGGTTAAGTTTAATTGATAAACCCTATCCCAAATTTAAATATAAATTCATTGCACAAAATTATAATCCAAAGATTGAAACTGGTCACTTACCTGAGGAAAAGCCAGTTTGGACTTCAGCGAGCTCACGTGGATAAAAAATTCCGTATTTCCAATCTTGCTGAAGCTGAGGCCTAAAGCCACCTGCCCCAGGCACACCAGAAACTCTAAACATTGTATTGTGCTCCCCAAGGTCTATTTCTAGTCTTTATCTTAAGATTCCGGACCAACACATTAGATGTGAGCATCTGAGGGTGTCATAAATGACACCTTTGACTGAGTGCGGGGGACTCATACAGGGAATTACCTAAGGCTTACACAGATGAGGTGCCACGTGTGCCAACACACTCGTCTGCCCCTGCTGGTCCCGTGCGTGTGCTGCCATCTGCCATATGGACCCAGGGACTGTTCTTCCATTCGAGCCCTGAATTCTGTCCTTGCTCACCACTTCTCTCCTGTTTTTCTTCTACAACAACCAATTTCCTACTCTCTGTTCGACATAACATGTTTGTTATCTTTTTAAAAATACAGCTCTTTCTTGGTCCTTCTGGGTACCAGCTCATATCTCTTCTTTCCTTTAGAACAAAATTCCTTCAAATAATTGCTTATACTTACTGTTTCCAATTCCTTTCCTGTAATTTCTTGAACACCTGAAGGATTTTGCCCTCTCTACCCCACCGAGCCTGTACTTCTTGAGATCCACTGATGAACATATTGCTGAGTCTAATTGTCAAATCTTATTATTTATCTTTTTATTTAATCTTCTGCCAACATTTGATCCATTTGGTCACTGCATTTCCTTATAATGCTTTCTTCAGTTTCCTTCTGGGACACCTTATTTCTAAATTTCTTTGTTGCTGCTTCTTCTTAGCCTTATTTACTTGTTTGTTCTCATCTCCTTGGTCTCCTGATGTTGGAATAACTCAAATCATAGGCGTTGGACCTTTTTTTCTATCTGCATTTTTCTTGTGTGGTCATATCTGGCTTCAAGGAAGGTTTTGATTACCAATATAAACTGATAATTTTTATTTCTGGGCCAGACCTCTCCTCTGAATCCCAGTCTTATATCCAACTTCTTATTCAATATTTCCATCTGGGTGTCTTATAATAAGAGTTTAGAACTTAACTGTCCCAGAATGAACTCTGGCACCTCCACAGTCTTCTCTGTCTTGGTTGATCACATCTCAGACAGGTGTATCTGAAAACTATAGAGTCATCCTTGAGTCTTTCCTTTCTACCACACTCCATATCCAGTCTGATAGGAAATCTTGCAGATCATAGCTTCCCCATATACTGAGGATCTAGCTAGCTACTTCTCACTGACTTCATTATCTCTGCCTTAGTAGAAGCCCACATTATCTCTCCACTGGATTCCTGCAGAAACTTCCTTAGTGGTCGCTGTCTTATTCCTTGCCCCTACAGTCTATTCTTAACATAGAAAAGCGATCCTCTCAGAAACAGAGCAACCGTGGAGAGGTGTAGCAGAAGAGCATTCCAGCAGAGGAGACAGAAAGGGTAAGAGAAGCTTCAAGTATTTGAGCAAAAGCAAGAAGATACCATGGCTGGAGAAGAGTGACTGAGGAGGTTAGTGGTGGAAGATGAGGGAGAGAGGTCTATAGGAATGAGAGTGCATGGGACATCTGGGTGGGTCAGTCTGTTAAGCCTCTGCCTTCGGCTCAGTTCATGATCCCAGGGTCCTGGGATCGAGTCCCGCATCGGGCTCCTTGTCAGTGGGGAGCCTGCTTCTGTCTGCCTCTGCCTGCCACTCTGCCTGCTTGTGCTCCCTCTCTCTCTCTCTAACAAATAAATCTTAAAAAAAAAAAAAAAAAAGAATGAGAGTGCAGGGCGTTGAGCCAAGTTAGGACTCTGGACTTTATTCCAAGTATAATGAGGAGTTCTTACAGGGTTTTGAACAGAGGAGGCACATGATCTGATTTTTTTTTTTTTTTAAAGATCACTCTGGTTTTTCTGTGGAGAAATTAGAAGTGAGAATAAGGTAGGAAGTCAATTTAGGAGTAATTATTGCCCCCCAGGCAAGAAATGATAGTGGCTTGTACCAGGGTAGAGGATCTAGTAATAAGAAGGGACAGACCTAGGACAAATTGAACATGGAGTCTATAAAATAAGTTAAAGGATTGGTTAGAAAATAGAAGAGAAAAGAGAAATAAAGGATGAATATTAAGTTTTGGTCTGACCAACTGGGCAAATGGAGGTACCATTCACTGACACAGGGAGGCCTTAGGGAGAAGTGCATTTGAGGACATGTTTAATTGAAGAAGACTCTTGTGATGGTTAATTGTATGTGTCAACTTGGCTGGACCACAATACCCAGATATGCAGTCAAACATTAGTCTGGATGTTCCTGTGACAGTTTTTGGATGAGCTTAACATTTAAATTAGTGGCCTTTGAGTAAAGTAGATTTCCTTACAATGTGGGTGGGCAGGGAGGGGTTCTCAACCAATCATTTAAAGGCCTGTATATAACGAAAGACTGACTTCTTCCAAGCAAGTGGGAATTCTGCAGCAGATGGCCTTTGAGCTAAAACTGCAACATTGGCTTCTTCCTGGGTCTCCAGCCTGTCATCCAACCCTGCAGATTTTGGATTTGCAGGACATTATAAATGCATGGGCCAATTCCTTCAGATAAATGTCTTTCTCTGTATATAAACGTCCTATTGACTATTGTTTCTCTGGAAAATCCTGACAAATATACCTATGAAGCCTCCAAGTGAAGGGAGTAGGCAGTATATAGGAGCCTGGAAGTTAAGGAAGAGGTCAGGATGGACATAGAAATTTGAGACTATTCAGAATTTATGTAGTATTTTAAAATATGGAGCTAGAAGAGATATTTAGGGAGAAGAGAAGGGAAGCTAGTACTAAGCCAACAGGCTTGTGAAGACAACTGAGAAGGAGGGATAGTCAATAGGAACACAGGAAGAATATGGCATCCTTGGAGTAAGCAATAAAAGCCAAGAAGGAGGTAAGCCAAGAGGCTGGAGGAATATGAAGAGCAAAAATTAACTATTAAATTCTGCAAGATAGTCTTTGGCAGCCTTGACATGAACCCTTCTAGTGAAGTGACTTGGACTAAGTAAATGGAGAGAATAAGTGTTGAGAAAGAAAGATAGTGTAGAAAACTCTTGTAAAGAGTTTCGCTGTAAAATGGAGCTTGGAGGAAGATTTGAAGTCAGTAAGGATTTATTTATTTATTTACTTATTTATTTATTTAACCATGAAAATGGAGCATTTTATATTGCTGGAAAGAGCATCAGGTAATTGGAGGAGGAAAAAGCTGGTAATTGTAGGAACAAAGTCCTTGAACAGGCAAGAGAGTGTGCAATTAAATTTATAAGTAGAGGTAGTAGACATCCCTAACAATAAAAAGAAGGCAGAGGTTATGCCCAACATAAATGGGTAGATTAGTAGGTTTGCTGGTGGGAGAATGAGATCATTTTCTTCTGATTTCCCGGTGAATGGAAGAGCAAGGTCATCAGCTGAAATGGAAAAAAAGATACCTGGAGATTTGAGGTAGAGAGGAAGTATAAAGTTGTCATTTCGGATTGAGAGTCAATTTGCTAGAATTGCCAAGCAATGCTGAAGGCCTACGTTAGAGTTTTAGTCATACATTTAAAAATATGACCAGTCAGGGAGTCATGGTAAGCCATGGAGCAAGGGACTAATTGGGCAAATCTTGGACTTAATTGTGTTTCTACAGAAAGACAATATGAAAATGGAACATATTTGTAAAGGAGTAATTCCCGTGATGACTATGGCCTCTGCACCAGGAAGGAGAGATGTGAGAACCAAAGAGGGTTACTGAGGTCAATGGACTCCAAATGTCATCAGCGCCACAGAATTGCACTGTGCCCTGGAGTAGAGTAGGGAGGCTGAATGCACAGGGGAGAGTATCATAGCTGGAGTCTATAATGTCTGGGCTTCTTCATGTGGGGAAAAGAACAAACACTGACTATTAATTTTCATTATTTCAGTTTTCAATTTAATATTTTAAAAATCCATTAAATTTTAAAAATTTAAACCCTACTGCTACAACTAATAAATTATTAATAAAGCAAATTGTATTAGTTATAAATAAATTCCTTTTAAACATTTAGATGTTAATTTTAAGCTAATGCAAATAGCACTTCTTCTAAATAGTACTAAAAAACCATGATTTAACATATCACTTTCTTAAATGCTTCTTCCACCTTAAACATACACACACATTATTATAATGATAAACATTTGTTATGTCACTTATGGTGTTCCAAGGTAGCAAAATTACGGGTCTGCCTCTTTTCTATCTTTGTATTTATTGCTCTACCTCTCAAGGTGTTGTTCCTCATGTCAGATTACAAACAGAAAGGATAATGTTTCAGACTAGCTGAGATGTTTGTTTCTGAGGTATGGAACAACTGGTTCTTGGTTGGGCCAGAGGACAATTAAGCAGTTAAGTGTTCCCAAAGCAGCAGGACTGTGGCTAACAGGCCACAAGTTTACTACTGCACCTGTTAGGTTGGCTTGCCATACACCTCCAGAGCTTGAATCTGGTAAAAGAAACAAAACAAAACAGTGAATCCACATGGATTCCAATAGCAAAAAAAAAAAACCAAAAACAAAACAGCAGTGTCAGCTTCCTGTTTCCTTAGTACCACAAGATGGCACCAAATTGGAGTCCAGATGACAGACAATAGGAGTGGTGGACTGCTCTGTTGTAGGGCAGCCAACTTTAAAATGCAGCCAAGCAGTATTATAGTCCCACACAGAAGCCTGCAGCTGTACCCTAAAAGGGAGGGTCGAGATCAATGTCCTATGCTCAACTAGAGCTAGGGAGATGGATGAGAAACAGCCTACATGGCAGTCTTCCACATGATAGGACGAAGGCAGTGTGTCCTGGTGGCTCTCCATCACAATTAGATTCTCCTTGCTCTGTGAAAAATTGCAGGACATTCTTCCAAGATGGGTCATACGGCAATCATGCATTGCCTCTAATTTATATAAAAAGATGCAAGGTCACCAAGGCATTATGGTGAGTCATTCTCCTGTGAGGACCTGGTTGTTACCTCAGATCAAAGCCCTTTATAGTCACTACTTACATGAGACACTCTAAACCAGATCTATTGATATCCGATGATGCTTCAAGGATTTGTCAGATACATTGCCTCAGTTCACTTTACTAGGCACTCTTGTTATTTCATTATACATATCAGGGTTATCCAAAGAATGAGGAGGTAATTTTGTGCAGTGACCTCTCCTTCCTAGACATTGGGCTCATCCATTATTTTGGGTGAACCCTAAAGAAAAATCATTCTTCACAATTCTTTGTATAGCTTCCAGTATTTGTAACATTTACAGTTATCTATTTACACCTTTGTTTCTTACACAGATAGATAAAGGTGTGTATGTATTGGCTGAACCACATGAAATTGCCATTTAAGTCAAAATGACCATCAATTTCAGATTGAATAATGCATTTCATAGACAAACATCTAAGTATTGAGAAAACAACATCCATATATACAAAAGTCCAAACACTTAAAAATTGCTACCTTTCTTTATATTGTTACTGCTTAAAAAATGTATCCTATTCAATTTGTGAATTTCATTATAGATTAGTGGCTTTTCACAGATTTAACTTTCTTCAAACATATTTTGGTATTAAATTGTGGTAATGGTCTTGGAGAAGAACTTTATATAGCTCCTTTGCAGTTTACTTTTAAAAGTAGTTTACTTTTAAAGTTTACTTTTAAAAGTAGTTTACTTTTAAGCAGTTTACTTTTAAAAGAAAGTATTCATGATTTCTGGAAAGAACAATATATTGTGGACCCATCTATCTGGATTTATTCCTCACCCAAGACATGGAAATCAGCTACTTTCACACTTGCCCGGTTCCTTTGGACACAGAATAGCATTGGAGACTATAATCTGGGAGCTAAAATGCATGTCAGATTGTTATAAATGAAAACCAGTAGGAGGCAAAATACTACTATTGTGAGGTCATTACTTAAGTTTCTAAAACTTGCTTCTGTAAGTGTTATACATCGGATTGACCAGTTGCTTAGTGACAATGAAGGGACTGACATCAAGATTTCTGATGTGGTACAGTGCCCAAGGATAGCCCAGCAGAGGGTGTGAGCATGGGAAAGAGTGGCTGGGATGGACATGAAAGGTAAAATCCTTGAGAGGGAATATTTCTGTGAACTGAGAGTCTGGGGTGTCGGACAAATAATTTGTGAGATGTCAAGGATGATGACAGCATTAATGTCAGAGAAAATGGTGAGCCAGGGAAGAAAATCTTCAGCAGTTGGACTTCTTCAGAGGAATGTAACAAGATGGCATAGGGAGAGGTATTAATTGGGGATTTATTGAGGGAGGGGGAAATGGAACGGAGCTGGGGGGATGCCTCCATGTCATCATTGCCAATATAATAGTGAAAAATGATGTTTAATTGTACTTACATTGATTTGATTAATAGTAAAGTTTAAAATATTAATTTGGAGTTTCATTCTTTCATGAATTGTTGGTTTATTATATCCTCAGTCTACTTTTCAATCTATTTTTCTATTGTTAATTCTTTTTTTAAAAGATTGTATTTATTTATTTGTCAGAGAGAGAGAGCATGAGAGCTAGCAGCACAAGCAGGGGGAGCGGCAGGCAGAGAGAGAGGAAGGCTCCCTGCTGAGCAAGGAGCCCTATGTGGGACTCAATCCCAGGACCCTGGGATCGTGACTTGCGCCAAAGGCAGACGCTTAACTGACTGAGCCACACAGGCTTCCCTCTTTGTTGATTCTTAAGAGCATTTTTATATATTTAGGGTTGTTTAACTTCATCTACCATAATTAGTTCAAATATTTCCGTGGATTCTGTGTGTGTGTGTGTGTGTGTGTGTGTAGGATTTGTTTTAGGGAACTTTTTGCAATTGTGGGAACGAATTCAACTAGCTGTTATCTTTATGACCGATGCCAGAGCATGAATATAAAGTGGGCCAGAACAAGAACAAGCTGGAACCCACAAACACAGGAGCCCACATGGACCAACCAAAACCTGGGACAGTTCTTACTGCATCACGTAGTGTTAGATCTAAGGCGAGGAGTGCAAATTTGAGGAAGTGCGCATGTTCAGGGTTGTGCAATCATGGGGTGGTCCTTGCACACATCTGAGACTCGTTGGTGTCCTAGGGGTCTTGCTTTCCTCACCCTCATCCTGTCCATTTCAGATCTCGTTGGTGTGGTATCCTTCAGAAGCTGGGGACCTTGGTCATGGCTTGGAAGTCAGAGGAGTTGAAGGAGGACTCAGGAGGTGGAACAGTTGCAGGTCCAGCTGCTGCCTTATGCCAACCAAGTGAGTCCGCAGATTAGTGATACAGTGTGAGTTACAAAACAGCTGCTGCTTCACCTTCACCCCCCAAGCTTCACCCAAGAAGCTCTCTCGGGTTGCACTCTAATTGGGAAACATACAGGAAAATGACTTCCTGGAAAGGTAGTTTGGCCTCCCCAAGTTGACACATCACAAACCACTACAGAGGGCAAACATTAATTTTACTTAAATTCATCTATTTATTCAATTAAAAGTCCAGGAAATCTTTTGGAACTTGATTAAATGTTTCTATAATTCATCTGCAGAATACGTAGAAGAAGAACTGGAAATGTTCTTTAAATGTAATGAAGAGTTCTTTCTTCACCAGATAGCAAAACCTAGCATAAACCAGCAGTAATTACAGCTGGTGATGCTGCTATAGGAAGACACATACCAGTTGAGCAGCAGGGAGACTGCAAAAAGATGATCGTGAATGTATGCCAATTCTGTATATAATGAGAAGAGGGTTTTAAATAACTGAGCAAAGAATATTTCTTTTAACTGAAGAATGTTGGGATGGTTGTTTAGCCATTTATTTTTTTTTAAGATTTTATTTATTTGACAGAGAGAAATCACAAGTAGGTAGAGAGGCAGGCAGAGAGAGAGGGGGAAGCAGTCTCCCTGCTGAGCAGAGAGCCTGATGTGGGGCTCAATTCCAGGACCCTGAAATCATGACCTGAGCTGAAGGCAGAGGCTTAACCCACTGAGCCACCCAGGTTGTTTAGCCATTTAAATTTTAAAAATCTTGTTTCCTATTTCCCCTCATTCGGAAATCGATCCCTGACAGATCACAAAAGTTACATGTAAAAAGTAAAGTTGTAAAATTATTAGGGCTGAGTATTTTTTAAAGCATGTCATTATGTGAATCAGAAGTGTAGAACTGACTGCAATATAATTTTGACTATATTGATTACAAATTTTATACAATTAAAAATACTATATACAAAGTTGAAAGGCAAATCATAATTCAAAAAGCATTTGAACTCAATAAGGCAGACAAAATTCACAATCCCTATATATATTTTAAAAATAAGGTTTTTGACCACAATGAGATATCACCTCACACCAGTCAGAATGGCTAAAATTAACAAGTCAGGAAATGACAGATGCTGGCGAGGCTGTGGAGAAAGGGGAACCCTCCTACACTGTTGGTGGGAATGCAAGCTGGTGCAACCGCTCTGGAAAACAGCGTGGAGGTTCCTCAAAAAGTTGAAAATAGAACTACCCTATGACCCAGCAA